>JAWNKV010001017.1:142500-205000 GCA_035041805.1 Amiota mariae | reverse complement strand
AAATGAAACTTAATGAAAAAAAAAAAACAAAAAAATTAAAAAAACAAAAAAAACAAAAAAAAAAAATAATGGATATGAAATACAATAATTTATTTTTATTTTCCCGGGATTCTTCTATATCCTCTTCTTTCTTTTTCACTTTAATTCAATTCACTCCTTTCCTCTCCTCGCTTCACTTCTTATCTTATCTTATTCTTAATTACATACGTACGTACATATATATATATATATATATATATATATTTATATTTATATTTAATGAAACATGGTCTTCCTTCCCATCTTCCATCTTCTCACATCTTCATTCTTATTTGATTGTGTTGAATTAAAAATTAATTTAAATAAAATTAAGAAATTTGATAAATTCTTTTACAAGTGAATCATGAATAATGATAACATAAAAAATATGAAATATAAAAAAACGCCAGTTTTAGTTAATTAAAAGCAACAAACTTATAAAATAAAATATTAAATTACATTATTTTTTTTTAAATATATTTTTATGTGAACATTTAAAAATGAATTGGAAATTAGTTCTTTATACGATTATTAGGTTTAAAAGTAAATGAAATGAAGAAATATTTAAAAAATTAATTAATTTATCGAATTCGCAAAAACATTTTAATTTTGCTCGATTTACAAACACAAAACTTGATGATAATGATGAATGAAAACATTGCTTCCATTTTTCTGTTTTAAGTTTTTTATATATATATATATATATATATATATATACACTCATACATACATATATTGCACCTACATGCAAACATACCCTAACTACATATACATATGTGTATATATATATATATATATATATATATGTACATAATTTAATATCAATCGACATATGAGTTATGAGTTTAGTGACATATATACAATAATATTTCTTATATTATATTCTTTCTTTCGTTTGTTCTTTATTTGGATCATATGTGGATGACCACGATGATGAGATGATAAATATGAGTACACAACATTTGAGACAATAAACTTTATATGGAAATTTTACTTTATTTTATTTTATTTAATTAAATTTTATTAAGATATATAAACAAATATATACACAGTGTGAGGAACTTTATACTTATGTATGTTAATTTCTACTCTACTCGTATGTATAATAAATTAAGTAAAAGAAAATCAATAAAACAAAAGAAATTACTGAAAAGAAATTTTTTTTTATTTATTTTTATTAAGATACAATAACTAATTCCATTCCGTTAACCAGAATGGAGATCCGAGATTATAAAAGGGAAATAATATGCAGCATTGCAGAGGTTGAAATGTTTGCTGACTGATATTGTGTGAATCCTAACCTATCATGGAAATTTTAATGCTTTATTATTGTTGCTGAAGATGATTATTGTTACACGTATTGAATTGCGTTTTAGAGGATGGGGAAAAGGTTGTGACATCTATGTCGGCAGAGCAACCACCGACATTCGAATTTGGTATCAATTAGTCAATGAAGATCTTAAGGCTTTATATGTTATTTCTATTTTATTCACTTCGATGTTGTTTTCTAAAATGAGGCGACTCTGTTCAGTTGAACTCGGATTGGTTGGTAAGACTGTCGCTCTTAACATTTCATCTCCTGGTGACAATGTTATTCCTTCATGTCAGTCCTTTGCATCCTTCACTAACACAATGCAATAACCAATCGGTATTGTCTATCAAATAAAGCATCAGAAGATTAATGACACAATCATATTGAATTGAATGGTGCAAATTAATACATCTTGGTGATCTTAGCCATCTTACACAATTAGAACATTATTTAATTGACAGAATCATCATTAAAAAAGAGATAAACAACTCATTGAATAATATATAGAATAGTATTACACCGACCACTATTAAATCGTACACCAATAATTTTATTTGACTTATTGAACAAAAATTTTTTTTATTCTTATTGTGAACCAAAGAAATAAAAACAAAAATTGTAATATGTAACATTTATTTAAAATTATTAGAGTTTATTTATTTTTTATTATTTTTTTGTTTAACATGAAATTTGTTTGTTTTGGTTGTTTTTTTAAGAGGTAGTAATGTTAAAAATTATTAAATGTGTTCGTTGGTAATTTGGTTGAATTCAAATGTTGTTTCTGCTTCTTCACTCTCATCGGAAAAGTATTGTTCTATGATTTCATAAGCCAATCGGTAGATATAACCATTTTCGTGGGTTTGCAGACGTTCAATTTTGTCAAGACCATTGCATTCTTCTATCAAATTTGCAACATCCTGAACATGTGATTCGGCCACTTTGAGCATATTATTAATACCATTGAGTACAACGATAATAACGTGTGTATTCTGGCACGTTAACATATCACAGAATGGACCAATGACTCCTTCTTTAATTAATGTATCAAACTGGCTACGATTAGCACTTAATGTTATATTATTAAGGGCCCAAATTGCCTCCTTTTGTGTTTCGAATTTACCCTTGCTGAGGTTTTCGATAATCTTTGGCAAGAGACCAACATCAATGACTGCCTGTACTTGTGACTGATTACCAGCTGTGATGTTTGTAATGAACCAAAGGGCATCTTTACGTATCATCTCCTTGGCGTGTGTCAGCAGCGCTGGGAAGTATGAGAGTGCACCATAATTCAGCAGCACTTGTGTTTGCTCATCTGAACCAGTTGCAATGCTGCCAACAGCACGTAGAACAGCTAATTGTACTTCATCCTTGGTGTGGTCAAGTAAGGAAATCAATTTCGGCACAACACTACTTTCAATTAACAGTTGTATATGATCTTCCCCTCCTTTGGCCAAATAATTTATAGCAAATACTGTGCCAACAAGTATATTGATGTCTGTGTGATGAATCAGCATGTTAAGTGCGGCCAGGATTTCGGGTATAGTTGCATCTGGTGGTGGTGAATTTTTGTAGCGGCACAAATTGCCAATGACACATATGACAGTGCGTAAAAACGAGATATGTATGTCGGGTTTGATGAGTGACAGCAATGGTTGTACAACTCCATGTTGGATACAATAATCTCGTAGCTCTTGCCCATCACAAATAATATTACCAAGAGCATAGACAGCTTGCTCACAGACATTTGGTGCGGGCGAGGTCAATAGTTGAATGAACAGAGGTACAGCACCGGCTGCAACGACCTGATTTGTTAGTTCGGATGAACTTTTTGCAATGTTGGTCAAGGCCCAAGCAGCTTCGAACTGTAGCATTGTATGATTATATGGCTTTAGGTAATCTACCAGAGTGCGTAATATGTCGCTTTTGATCAAATCATTGATTGGTGGATCATCAGAAGAAAACAATTTACGTACTGCCTGTGCTGTTGCCAGTTGTTGTTCAGGATGTGATGAATTCTCTGCAGCCTTAGCGAGTTTCATCAGATTCATATCGATCGGTAGCTGACAATCTTCATCTGACTTCGAATCCATATTAGGTACGTTACGACGCTTAAATACGATTTCTTCCCTTTTCTTTTTCCGAAGTTCAACTGTCACTTCGTTGCGACGACGGCGCAATTCATCTTGATCCTTGCCTTTGTTTTTAAACCATTGTTTCAACGATGACATTTTGTTTCTATTTTTATATTAACAATGCCAAAAAAGGTTTGTAAAGTGAAGTTCAGTTTATAACACAAAAAATAATCATTCAAACAAATGACGCCGTCAGAGTAAGGGTTGCCAAACTTGTGAATTTATTGTGAATGGCTACTCTGCTACTTAAATATTGTTCCAATCTAATTCCAATAAGAATTGAGTGTGTATATGAAAACAGTTTTTTATTTCATTTATGCTAGATTAAGCTGATATTTTTCGTTAGCAGCTCAAAAAGTTGATAATTTCGTAAAACAACAACAACAGGCAAATGATCAAATTGCAGGGTTGCTTTCGTAAAATTTAAGGGATTTTTTTTGCAAGCGTAATGAAAATTTATGTTATCACCACGGTTGGGAAATTTTGAGTACTGTTGCCAATATTTTTCGTTGGCCTTGCTGTTAAATTTTAAGTGATAAAACAGCTGATCATGCACTAAACAATTTTAAGTAAATTCTAAATTGTTAAATTTTCTTTAAAATTTTATGAAGGAATGAAGTGGAAGCTGCAATTGTTCTTAATCATGTATTTTTCACAAAATGTCCATATTAATTTCTCTCAATTAGCCACCCCATCCATTTGTTTGTATAACCAAAACATGAAACGGTTGTTTTTCAATCAATTCCCATTTTTTAAGCTGTGCGAATCTGGCATTACTGATATTTACATCTCTGCTACATGTTCTCATAATCAACTGTGCTTGCTACTTATATTGAATTGTACTATAAGAAACATTACATGCTTAGTTTATGAAAAATGATTAATTGATTAATTTATTTTAATTATTTAGTTCTAATGATATTATTTTTATTATTTTATTATTTTTCAATTGCAAATTATTTATATATTTTATTGGATAAAGAAGATTACATTCGACATTGCTGACGTCATGAGAAAAACGAACAGAAGACAGTCAGGTGAGTTGCGCAATTTCATTTTTATTGGTTCTTTCACTAGTGTTTTTTCTACAAATTCTTCATTCCAATTGTGAATCTATTCCAGAGAAGTGAAGCACGTGTGAATAAATTGTTTATCAATCTATTATAAAATGAACAAATCTGTAATATAGAGGTAAATATGAAGGAAATTAAATTGTGTACTATAATTAAAAATTACTTTCTTCAAAATTAGCCAAAATGTTTTATTCAGCTAAATGTGGTGCCCAGAGCGGATAAATCCGGAAGTGTAACAAATCCTTAAATTGTTATGTGGTCACGGAGGCATTTGCTGATTTTCAGCATATATTAAGAAACTATAATACTTCAAGTTTAATAAGAAAGTTGATTTTTGTTACAAATGTGGTCTTTATCTGAAGCGAACTTTTGAAAAAATACACAGAGGGTAGAGAAAGTCTTTCTGACAAAGGCTGAGCGTCATTGTAAAGTAGAACAGCAAATTGCTACTACCCAGTCACTGGTGATTGAAGAATCACTGCCACATATTGTCTTATGCAAGGAACTTTCAAACGCATTACAATCTCATTTTCCAAAATCATTTAACGAAATTTAGATATGAAAAAAATATATATGAGTGATCGTTATACTGACGTTATTCTTGAAACAATGGATATTGATACTCTCAATTTCAAGAATACAAAGGTCTAGATGAGTTTGTTTATGATATGCGTTTGATTTATATTAATGCATTACAGATATACGGACACAACACATATACGGGGTGCAACTGCATCTACACATAACATTATTAACTAATATAAAATATGGTATTATACATGTATATTATGTAGAAAATAAAAAGTAATGTGTCTCACCTATATAAGCACACTATTGAAGTTAAACTGCTGAATAAAATGTTAGTCAAGTTTTAAAATAATTATCGGAGTTGTGTCCTATAATGTTATTCATTTATTTCATTATTTTGTAATACAAACGTTATTAGTGGCTTATGATAATTAAAATGAGATACAAATATTCGTGTGTCTACCGTGTTTAAATATCGTATAAATATAGCACCAAACACATGTTGTTGATTGTGAAGGATCATTTGACTTATAAGTAGCGCTGATTATTCTTTGGCAAAATCTACAATTATAGGGAATTTTTCTAAACCAAGATTAAGAATTGTATTCTGCCAAATTTGATCCCGTGTGCAATCAATTACAAGAAGTAAATATGAATATAAAAGCAATACACGATCACGTAAATAAATGAACTGTTGTGCTTCAATCTCACCGCGATAATGCCTCTATGGAGTTTGCGGTTATTTTCGAGAGAACTCGGCCGCCTTGGAATATCTCGAGCTGGGATGAGGTGAGGCCTTAAGCCCTCCCAAATTGTTATGGCGACTTTGCTTTTTCTCGCATTTGTAATGGTCTCATCCTGTGACCGATTACGTTTGGTCACCTTAACAGCTTTCACGTGAGTGGACATGTACTCCTCGTATTCATCCACCACAGCCTGGTATTTGGCTTTGTCCGCTAGGTCGAACTCGTGTACCGTCCCACTCTCCTCATTCTTGCAAATCTTGCTTAGAATAAATCGAGCTTTTTGGTACAGGTTCTTCCTGACCATCGCTTCCGACTTGCCTTTTTTCGGCTTGGTTGCACTACGGCTGGCGTTACCCTTTGCCGGTTTTGCTGACGTTGTCGGTTTGTCGCTAAAAACGTATGGCTACCGACGCTGTTGTTGATGCTGTTGTAAACGCTGCAGCTTGCCCGCTGTCAGCGGCGACTAGTTCCTGGCTTGAGGCCAGCAACTCGTCCTCGGAGCTCGTCCCAAGCTCCATTTCGTCCTGTTTTATGTCTTTTGTTTTATTGTTTTTGTAGTTAGAGTTTATGTTTGGTCCCAGGAGTGTAGGGGAAAGTAGATCCACCGGGGCATAGCTTTCTGTACGCCGGCAAAGCTAGAATAAAACCCAAACCTGTGCAGATACTGTTTGTAGCAACCATGTCCAGTTCGAATTGTGTGAACTCGAACCCCACATCCCCGGAACGTCGCTTAAGCTAAACCGTAATATCTGGGATGAGCTGGTGTATCCTCCGTAGCTCAGCCGTACTCCACCTGTGTTGTCATATATTTAAATACTTGATTTTAAACTCATAAATGTCTGCCGTATGAGAAGATATTCGCGCAAGGTATTTGTCCTTAGCAGCCAGAGCTTCCAGGTCTATTGGGAGTCTGTATACAAGTACACCCGCCGCATCATCTGCAACTGTTCGATACGCTCTACAGATCCTCAGGTTAGTCAACCTGTGAGTACCCTTTATTCCGCGAAGGTAGGACTCGGTTGCAAGTGCCGCAGCCCAGATTGAAGCAGCATAAAGCAGCACGAATTTACTAGCCGTACGTAGTAGAACCCGAAATTGTTGTCTGGGTCCCTGTAGGTTTGGAAGAATTCTGGCCAGTTTTTGTGTGGTGGCAGCTGCTTTTTTGGCTGACTCATTTATGTGAAACCAAAAGCATAGTCGGTGGTCCAAAAGATCACCCAGGTATTTGATACAATACCTCGACTCAATTATGTGGCTCCCAACTCTCACTGACAGTATTTCCACCTTTTTCCTGGAGCTCATAAGAATCAATTCGGTCTTATGTTCCGCTAGACTAAGGTGGTTCTGCCTAAGCCACCTCCTCGTAGCTGCAACTGTCCTCTGGATGTGACCTCACTCAAAGTCTTTGCTACCGCGACTGTAGCAATATCATTCGCAAACCCGACGATCTCCACTCGACTTGACTTACAAATCCGCAGAATGCCATCATACATTACATTCCACAGAATTGGATCCAATACGGAACCTTGTGGGACACATCCAGTTACACCATATGTCTTAGTGCCATCTTATATGTCACAGATCAGCATTCTCTCACTGAAATAAGACACCACCATCCGAATAAGGTAACATGGTATTTCTAGTGTGGCTAGATCATTAACAATGCAGTTCTAATCTGCAGAGTTGAACGCATTTCTTATGTCAAGCGTGAGTATTTTTTGTCACTGCCAAGCCATCTAGTGCCATTAAGGGCATCCCTCACAATGTCGCAGACCTTCTGAATTGCTCCTTCAGTTCCTCTTTTCGGTCTGAAGTCAAATTGCAGTTCGACCAGAACATTCGGCGATTTTGTATATTGCTGCAGTCTGGCGCAAATAATCCGTTCAAGGATCTTCCCAGTAGTACTCAAGAGATAAAGGGGCCTGTAATTAGCTCCAGGGGCAGGTTGCTTTTCGGGATAAGAACCAAACGTTGAATCTTCCAGCATTTGGGGAAGAGTCCTTCTCTCATACACCTTGTGAAAACCTCGCAGAAGATATGAGGTTTTTCGGCACTTTTAAGTATGGCATTAGGGATGCCATTTAGCACTGGCGATTTTTTTACCTTCACCACACTCATAGCAGTTTCTAGCTCAAGACTAGTGATAGGGAATACATCCTCATCTGCTACTACGAGAGGTTGAAGTCTCCTGTAATCCTCTAGGTGTAAAGAGGGTGGCCACAATTCTGTTCACTAAAGAGGCGGAAGGAGGGATAGAGGCTTTCAGGCCTCTGAACTTGCGCATTACAATTTTGAATGCGCTGTCCAAGAATTATTGTCCACTTCTCCTAGCAGTCTGTAAAAGGCATTCTGCACGCTTCTATAGATATACTTGCTGAGTTGGGACTTCTTTTGCCTAAATTCTTCGAGGAGAAGTAGGTTCTCATAAGAGTCAGCTCTAAAGTCTTCTTCGTATTTGGTGATATTGCGAGCGAAGTTCTGCATTTTCATCAGTCCAGAAGTTAGGTTTCCTACCATTGCTTCTTGTCTTTCTAGGCATAGAGCCATCGCATATCCTTATCAGTCACTACTTCAAGCTCAGAGATGAACAAGTCTAATGATTCCTTATCCAAGTTCCAAGTTTTCCAGGTGACACCCAGGGCCCGTTTCCTCAATCTCCCTCTCGACATAGTAAACCTTGCCTGCGGGGAAATACAAAATTGTATTACAAAGTGTTTGCTAGGGGTGTAGACATCTGCAACCTCCCATTTGATAACACTTGTAATCGCTTCTATGACAGCCCGTCCACTCCTATTGGTGCTATTATAGCCCCATTTCAGCGACAATGCGTTAAAGTCCCCGGCAATTATGAAAAGGGAACTGTCCATCTCAGCACTGACCAGCCTGCAAGGACATCCTCAAAGGAATCCTGTGTGATGTTAGGGGATGCATAACAGCTGCAAAATGAATACCACGTATTTAGCAAAGGTGAAACCATCAAACGAGCAGGGGTTTCTATGTTAAAAGGCAGTAGATAGCTATTTTGCCACTGGCATTCTGCGTCCTTACATTTGAGTCTTCCTTTGCCTTATAGAACTCTCTAACAAGTAGTACGTCATGTCTACCGGTGTTTGGAAGAGTAAATCCTGCGCCGCACTGCACCAATTTAGGGTAAGCTGTAAACACTTAATCATGCTTAGCTTTTAGATCCCGAATGGGCTTCTTATAAGCTTCGCACTTGTAAATCTCAGAAGCATCTGCATTATTACTTCCCGGGAAAATAACACACCTGGGATTCTCCTGACATGTCTTTGCGGTACGTCCCTCAGCTCCGCATCTGAGGCATAATTTTGAGCGATCCGCACTGTTCTAGCATCCTCTTGCATTGTGACTCCAGGCACTTTAGGCACCTTGTAAGACTTTTGTGTTGTCTCAGGTGACAGCGAACCGATCCCGCCTTAAGCAGAAATTCTGCTTGGTTGACTGGCAAGCTTACGGTAGCTGTCTTCGTTCCATCCCTGGCAGATCTCATTGCTTTAATGGCAATACTGCTAGCCTTGATTGCAGGGAATTGTTTAATGATGGCTATTTTTAGTTCATCAGACTCTCTGGATTCATCCAGGTCACGGCATTCTATGACTGCTAGCTGGGAGAGAGCTTAAACCGTTTCACAGCTCTGCAAGGCTTTCTTCATCTTATCCTTAAGGGTTTCCGTCAGTGCACTACCCTTTTTGCAAAGTTGAAGTTGTCTGCACACTGACCGTTGCGACACTCATTGCTAATCGGACAGGGTGTAAGTTTTCGTTAGCCTCTTTTCTGTGAAGCCTTATATCTGATTAGATCCCTCATCTTATTGTTGACATGACGCTGGTTCTCCACACACAGCAAGTTGCTATTGATGTGTGTGCGTCTGTGTGTGCGCTGCATT
Organism: Amiota mariae; assembly: GCA_035041805.1. Taxonomy (NCBI): domain Eukaryota; kingdom Metazoa; phylum Arthropoda; class Insecta; order Diptera; family Drosophilidae; genus Amiota; species Amiota mariae. The sequence goes on along the minus strand of JAWNKV010001017.1, from coordinate 195,284 downwards.
CGACGAACAATACACACTTTTTTTTTATATGTATGCCTCGTCACGAATGTTTTGTCTACGACTGCACTGCCGTTGTTTTTTTCTTTTAGGCTCGTCGTCAATTTGTTGTGTCCGAGATCAGAGACACGTTTGTGTGTACGCGTTGTGTGCTTCATTAAGACTGACTTTATTCTAAAAATATATTGGGTGTACAAATAAGTTTTGAGGATTTTTTTAGTGACTTTAAAGCTTTATTCCGAGGAATTGATTCAAGGCATTTTATTCATAATACTGTCCATCATTAGCTACGACTTTTTCCCATCTTTCAGGCAGCATACGGATTCCGTGTTGGAAAAATTCCTCATCTTTTGATGCTATCCAAAACTCTTCCCATATTTTGGCTTTTTGGAAAGAAGTGAAGTGCTGCTCGGCCAAGCCATAAGTCATTGACCGGAACAAGTGGTAGTTGGAAGGAGCAATGTCTGGTGAATACGGCGGGTGGGGTGGGCCATCTTATTTTAGTGCCTCCAAAGATTCCTTAACGACTTTTGCAACATTTGGTCGTGCGTTGTCGTTAAGGAGAATCACTTTGTCGTGTCTTTTGGTATATTGGGGACGTTTGAGCTTCAATGATCGGCTCAATTGCATCAATTGCTGTTTGTAACGATTCCCAGTGATGGTTTCGTTAGGCTGAATCAGCTCATTGTAGATCACTCCGAGCTGATCCCACCAGATGCACAGCATTAGCTTCTTACCATGAATATTCGGTTTGGCCTTTGAAGTTCATGCATGACCAGGCTTACCCCATGATTTTTTGCGCTTTGGGTTATCGTAGTGGATCCAATTTTCGTCCCCCGTCACAATTCGATGCAAAAAACCTTTCCGATTATGCCTTTGGAGCAGTTGTTCGCACGTGAAAAACCGACGTTCGACGTCTCTTGCCTTGAGTTCATAACGAACCCAATTGCCTAGTTTTTGCTCATTTTGAGTTTGGCATGAATATTGGTCCAATAACGCCTCCAACTCAGCGTTCTCAAACTTTACTGACCTCCCTTAGCGTTCCTTGTCGCTGGTGTTAAAATCGCCGGAATCAGCAATCACATGTTTTTGTTGATGGAGTATATTCTCCGTATGCTTTACACAGCAATCGATGTCCATCAGCTGCACTTTTCTTCAAATGAAAACAAAAAAGCAGCGCTTCCCGCAAATTGCGTTTTGTCGGCACAAAAGGTGACAGCTTTAGAGTGGCCAGATCGTCCGATGCGATTTAATGTTAGTTATGCCAACTTTTGGAATTCTCATAAATCTTATTTGTACACCTAATAAATGTTCTTATACGCTAATGTTAGAGAGGGAAAAATGTAGTTTAAATCTTTATACATACGTAACAGTGAGGACATAAAGACATACACTTTGAACACTGTCACTTACGGAACAAAGTCAGCTTGGCTATTCGAGCGATGACGAGGAAGGACAATTTCCACATGCTGCCAACATCTTACGGAGGGACTTCGATGTCGTTGACCTTATAACTGGAGGTGACACAATCGAGGAAGTCAGGTGAGGGAGGTATTGCGTAGAGGGCATTTACCAGTATGTAAGTGGTGCTCCAACGAATCTGCTTTCTGGCGTACCTGATGCAGACCGAGAAACTTTTCTGAAATTTCATGATGAAATGGACATTCTCAAAACTCTTGGTTTGATATGTACCTTTTACAAACACTTTTGATTGTTATTCGGATTCAACAATAGTTTTGGCATGGATACGTGACTCACCATTAAAGTTTAACACTTTTTTTTTCTAACAGAATTTCACAAATTGAGTATCGAATTGTGGGTATGGATTGGCATCACGTGAGCTTTCAATTCAACCCAGCGGACATTCTATCCCGTGGATGTACGCCCCTTGAGTTACTAGAAGCTAACCTCTGGTGTAAGGAGGCATCATTTATGCTTTTTTGGGGTTCTCACTGGCCTATAACGTTGCCAGCGCTTGAAGAGCTCCCCCTATAACGTTGCCACAGGACTTTAGTTTCTTCATTGCTTTTGATTGCGTATACCAGCAAAGCATGTGATCATTATGTTTTTTCATCTTAAATTCTTGCATGACAGAGTATTTTTGCTGGTTTGTGACACAAGTTTTGGCCAATCGTAGAACGCAAAACTGTCGCAGCTGTTGTAAACAAATGCATATCAGTAATATGGCTCCGTTGCCTGCAGATGGGTTTCAGCCGAATCGTCCATTCTGGGCAACAGGAGATGATTTTTGTGGGACTTTCTATTACAAATTCTGATGTAAGGAACAGGGCTTCTGCATTTATTGCTTCCTTAAAGCGGTTTGTTAGCTTAAGGCGAAAATCAAACTGAATTTTGTGGGCGCTAAACATGAGTTAGGAGAATTGAAGTAGTTTCTAAGCAGATATCCAACGAATGTTTAATGATTTGCTTGAACTACCCTTTTATTTATACGTTCACTTTGTACCATTTCGGAGAATCCAGATAACTTGGAAGTGTTGAAGCCTGTGCATTTTTTTATTGGTTTTTCAATCACTGCAATTGATGAGCCTGACATAACGCATCTTAACATAGATCGTCTACTATAAGCTGTTGGAAGTGCTTGTGTCAGCTGCCGCAGATGTTCTAGAGGAAATGAAGCGTTAACTATCTGTCACTACTTCAAGAGGAGAAAAGACTCTGTCGGTACAAGTATAATGGAGTCTTGTAAAGAAAAATTTCGTTTTTGAAATTCATCCGCAACAACAACAAAAAGCGAACAAAAGAACAAAAAAAAATTATTGTTAGACTCAAAGAAAATAAGAGAAGATTCAATTAATAAAGGAAAGTACATTTAGTGTCCAAATGTCATGTTCAACAGTACATACTATAAAACAAAAAAGTTTTTCAAATAAGAAGATGAATTTGAATCTGAGTTTGTATGGGATATGCCACCCCTAGTAGTCCGATTCTTCTGATTCTAACAAATGTATTGCGTATGGTGAAAACTGTAACAAAACCAACCAATGCAGAATGTGCCAACCTGCTTGCATATAAATTTTAACATTTTCGAAGATTCCAATTTTTCTTTAAGTCATTTAATTGATATGTTAAAATAAACTGTATTTGTTGGTAATGAAACTGTGATGTTTTAAATTCACTCATCGGGATGTCCTTTAAGCCTTCCAGCGATTTTTGTTTCACTTCCTCCACAGTGTCAAAACGCTTTCCTTTCATATTCCTTTGAGTCTGGGGAACAAAAAGAAGTCACAGGGGGCTAGATCCGGTGAGTATGGGGGGTGGACAATCGGTGTCGTGGCGTTTTTGGTCAAAAATTGCTTAACGGAAAGGGCGGTGTGGGCGGGCGCGTTGTCATAATGGAAGAACCAGTCGCTGCAACCCTTCTCATGTGCAAATCTTCAGATAAAATTCTCTGAATTGAACTCCATGACATTCCCGACATCTCTCAGAGTTGATCAATGGTTCGGCGACGGTCTTCACGAACGAGGGCATTGATTTTGTCGACGTTTTCATCAGTTCTTAACGTTGAGGGGCGTCCTGAACGAAGTTGGTCTTCAATAGAGATTTCTCCATTTTTAAAACGTGAAAACCAATCATAAACTCTGGTTTTACTTAAGGCAGCATCCCCATAAGCAGTCTTAAGCATTACAATAGTTTCCGCGGCCAATTTCCCCACAAAATTTCACAGCCGCGCGTTGTTCTCGACAATCTGCCATTACGTTTTCGCCGATTTGTAAAAAGTTGTTTTACTAAAAAAAATCTCACAGGCGAACCGATGCACTCACAGCGACACAACTTTGCACACTGAAGCAGATGGAGTGACACTAACGGACATGTGGTCAAAGAATAGGTTCCCCCACTCTCCCTAGCCCACCACAGCGTAATTCCCGTTTTTTTTGGGTCCCCCTCGTATAGACTAACTGACAAAGTCGCGGGCACAGCTAGTTGACAATAAAACTGGAATCATTTGGTCGATACTATGACGGACGAAACCTAAAACAAAAAAAAAAAGTTTACGATGCTACGAACTCCATCTCTCGGAATTTCTAAAGACTCATTGACTGACCCACGTACTTTCTATGCAGCTGTTAATTTGCTCAGTTGACATTTATATCTCTTGATATTTTTAATAAATCATATTAAACGAAGCACAGAATATTGTAGTAATAAAAAAATATTAAAGTTTAAGTACGTTTTTTTAAAAACTAAACTTGACAGAAAAATTTAAAATATCAGGTCTAACACTAGAATCTAGTAGGGCCTATGTCAAAATCAAGTTGCACAAAATACCTTCTGCTGAATCTACCAATTTCATTTGATAACATTAGTATCTGAAGATCCCGGTTCAGTAATTTTTAATTGAATAATTTACTTGATGTAGTTTCTACTTTATTCGAACTACTTTCTATCCGACCAAACAAATCATGCATCGATCAGATAAACGCCCTGCGAATTATAATAGAACAAGTGAATGAATGGCAAGCATCGGTGCATTTGACCTTTATCGACTATAAAACCGCTTTCGACAGCATTTTTCGTGAAACTATCTGGGACGCTTTAAGGCGACGGGGTATATCATCTAAATATAATACATCAGCCTGATTAAATCTCAGTATGATGGATTCAAATGTAGAGTCTTGAATAATGGCTGCTTATCGGAGAGCTTCAACTCAACCTCAGGGGTTAGACAAGGATGTATGCTTTCGCCGATACTGTTTAATTTTAATTGTTTTGCAAGATATCTTGACGCAAGCAATTGATTCATCACGAAGAGGCATCCAATGGTCTTTAAGAGGTCAACTAGAAGATCTGGATTGTGCGGATGACATTTGTTTGTTGGCGACGAAAGCTTCAGACATGCAAGAAAAACTAACCGAACTACATAGGAAATCGCAAACATTCGGCTTAAATATTAATACCAATAAAACTAAGAGCATATCGATATCAACCCGTGCGGACAACATTGATCCGTTTAAAGTTGGTACTGAAGTCATCGAGAAGGTAGACGAATTTTGTTACTTGGGTAGCGTGATCACACAAAATGGCAGTAGATATACAAAGCAGAATAAGTAAAGCCAAAGGTGCCTTCTTGCAACTGCACAACATTTGGAAGTCTCCGATTCTATCAGCCGTAACGAAGATGAAGATTTTCAACTCCAACGTAAAAGCTGTACTATTATATGGATGCGAAACTTGGCTCACCACCGTGGCATTAATGAATAAAATACAAGTTTTCTTTAACGGATGCTTGCGCAAGATCTTGCGCATTTGGTGGCCTAACATTATATCGAATGAAGAGCTACATAGAAGATGCAACCAAGATCCAGTAGCGATTGAAAACAAACGACGAAAATGGAGATGGATGGCAATCGAAGACGTGGTCGACCCAGAATGTCATGGAGGCGATCATTAGAGCAGGACATACGGGAAACGGGAAAAAGCTGGAGAGAATTAAAGGCGCTGTCACGTGACCGAACTAGATGGAAAAACTTTATTGAGGCCCTATGTTCCGCTAGGAATTAAAGGACAAAGAAGAAGAAGAATACTTTCTATCCCACGCCTCATTAAAAACGTCCATTAAAAACCGAATAAGTCTGAGTATCTACCACTAGTCACTTCGGTACTGAACTACTGGAGTTAATAGGCATTCAATACAAACTAAAGTTAAGTTAAAGTTACATTTAAAATGTGTGAAGGAGACTTAGATTTAAACAGATCGGTAGAAATAGAATTAGATACAAGGTCGTAGTATAAGTTGATTAATTGACATCAAAGACGAAATGGATCATACTGAAAATAAGTAGTCTTACATGGGAGAATAATTCCTTGTAATCCGAGAAGGCATATTAAAATGTATACTACCATGCAAAGATTGGGAAAAGATGTTGGCTTCAATTAGATTCTGCAAGAATGTGATACCAAGAGTTGTTCTATGACTGGATAATTTAGTAGTTTACAGATCATTAAACTCTGTAGACCAACGTTTAATGTATCATAATACACCTCTAGCTTTACTGATGATACTAGAATATATGCGGCCCAAAAATACAGCTTTGGATCCATTAACACACCCAGATGACTGAATTGTATGACACGTTCTAGAGTGTGATTATTAATGTGCTTGAAAAAACATTTGCAAAACTTAACATCATCAGCGTACATTAAGATGTTAGAATGTTTTATGGCAGATGGCAAATCGTTTATAAAACCAGTAAAAAGAAGACTAACTTTGGCTATGCTGAAGTTGTGATACTGTTCACGCCCTTCCTAGTGGTCCGAGGGTCTTAAAATATACATGGTTGGTGGATATGCACCAGACACTTAGAGTGTTAAAATTTCAAGTCGATAGTATAAAACACAAAAAAGTTTTTCTAATAAGAATATGAGGATCCCGGTTTGAATGGGGCCTACCCCCGCTAGTGGTGCGATTCGGCTGATTCCGACAAATGTACTGCGTAAGATGAAAAGATCCATGCAAACTTTCAACTCTCTAAACAGAGGGACTAGTTTACATACATACAGACGGTCGGACAGACATGGCTAGAACAACTTGTCACGTTGCGTTGATCAAGAATATAAGTATATATTTTATGGGGTATCTGAAGGATAAATTCTGTGTGTTACAAACTTCATGACAAATTTCACGGTTGATTTGGTTTAGCTTTTGTTCAGCTTCAAAAGAAAAAGTGAATTTGAAGCTAAGCAGGGCTGGGAAAATACTGTCAGTGTGGCCAAGTTTTTGGTCATTTCCGCCTTTTTTTTTTTTTTTTTGGTCATTCTCGACATTAAACACCTGATCATTGCAGAAAACAATTTAAAGAACATTTTAAATTGTAATTTTGTTTTCAAATATTAATAAAATAAGTAGCAGGAATGAAAAAGGCTGCTGCAAGAGTTATTTGCATACAATGCAAACTGTTCTCAATCATGTATATCTCGCACAATTTTCATTTTAATTTCTCACAATTAGCCACAACGTTCCATTTGTATGTATAATCAAAACAAAAAACAGCTGTTCATAAAAAGTGAAAGCGATGTGTGAACGGCAGCTTCAAAATTGTTAGCTTTTGTTTGGTGTGACTTGGGCATTATGTGATAATATGTTCAAACAACTTCGGAATAGCGCAGAGTTTAGTTTTATTCCTCTGTAATTCGATATATTAGCTTTATTGTATTTTTTGTGGAGACTGCTTCCAAATATTAGATAAGACAGAGGTATTCAGAGTTCCCTTTCCGTTTTATTTCAAAAATGTGCTTTATTTTGTTTTCGATTCTATAAAGTTGTTCATATTATAAATTATTTCAACAATGAACAGCCCATTAGAGAGATACATAGAAGGATGGAGCCACCACTACGACTACGTTTATTTAAGAACGTTGAAACGGAAAAGATCAAATTTCAGATTAAGCGTTGCCCGAATCATGAAATTTGTTATTGCTTTAGAGTTTGGGTTACCTTCTTTGGCTATCTCAAAGAATATAAAGGTCTGTTATATTGTTATTTCGATCGCATTGCTCATGTCGTTATCATACAGGAAATTGGATGTATTTACGTTTTAAATCAATTGTATAAAGATCATGCAATATAATCATTGGGGAATTGTACCTCCAATGTTGTACGGTGGTGTTATTATGGAACATTCGGAAGGAAAATTTCTTAAATATGTCCTTGAAAGACCTTCAGCTAGTTGTGTTGTATCCTAAAAGTCTTCAAACTCAGAGTGTGTGTCCTGAACGTCTCCAAACTCAACGTTTCAGTCATAAAAGTCCTCAGCTTACACGTTGAGGTAAGTTCTCAAACTCAAAGTGTTTGCCTTGAAAGCAAATCGCATTGTAAGCGTATATCTAATTCTGATCTTAAAGCGAGAGACAAACAATATTCAAATGATTTGGTCGGCTTATTATATGTATGTTATTAATATTGTGTTAATATTTTATATTGTATTATATTTTTATATTTCGTTTGTAATTATTTTCTTAATAAATGTAAAACTTATCATTATCATAATTTTTCTCCTTATAAATAATATAAAATAACTTATAATTCTTTATTACTTTCATACTTAAATTCATAAGTAAGTGATTCTACAAGGGTTGCTATTGAGAAGTATCTTGTGTGAGCCTTCGTGTGAGGAGACCTGGCATTGTCAAGATGAAGAAGTTTGATTTCCTCAACTCATTGGACACTTCTGACTGCATGTTACTTTTCTGTATTGGTCAATGACCACATGTCCGATTTTTGTGAAGAAACAGGCTACTCGTACTTTGTGGATTGACAGCGAACAATTTTTATTGATCCAATATACTTGTCATTATTTTATAAACGTATTTTAATGCACCTTGGCTGAATTTCTTTTACTTGTTTTTTAATACCAATTGACACGAACGTCCTCTTCAACGATCATCAAATTATGCGATATATATGTACATATATGCAATATTGAATGTACACTGGTAGAACTAATGCCCTGGTTTACATCAATTTAAGTTAAGTTACATGACGATGGTTTCTAGGAAACATAGGACAATATAGTCATGATTGAATTCTGAAAATCATCTATACAAAACATATCGCTTGTATGTCAAAATGTTCCAAGTATTTTTGAATAAGAAATGTTGAACATCCCGTTGCAGATGTCAAATTTAGTCATGCAAAGCTTTTCCGAAATATAAAAAATAACCTTCGTATCTAAACTTTTCCTTATGTTCTTCTAGCTTCTACAGTAATTGGGAAGGTTCTTACATTCAAAATATAATTAAATTTAGATTGATTCATTGTTTTATTTGGTGTCTGCATCATCCTTATGGTAGAATTCTATCAAAAATATCAGTTTTCTAGGAAAACATAACTGTCGGAGGAGAATATTACTTACTCGTTTGTACAAAAGCTTTTGATCATTTTGTACATCTTTGTATAGCTTTTGTAACAAATGTACACGAATATATGTAATGAAAGAGAACATTTGATAATTAAAGTTGAAAGCGAACAGATGTTCCATTTTTGTAAAACAGCAAGTGTTTTATTTTCTTATTTGCGTTATCTTGTCAAACATTTTGGCGATTGTGACAGGATAGCAATCGGCTGTTCTTCGGTATTAATTCGTGCGTTAAATTAATTATACACACAAACAGCTAAGAAAGCTTTTATGTTGTTTTTTGATTCCACTATATTCACTACATTCTTTTGATTAGGAACCGTTGTTATGTGCATTACTTTACTTAAATATCTTTGAATTTTGTTTATGAAGAGAATTGTGCAGAGCTGTCAATATCAAATACATTCGTTAATTCTCTTTAGAATTGAATATTTATCTTGTTGTTTCATCGAATCATCAACATTCGTTTTATTTCGTTGATCATCATTAAGGAAGAATATTAACAGTGGCGGCCTTTGGGGGTGGCGAGCAGTAGAAAAATATTATATAATTCACGTCACGCCACTCGTGCTTTCGACAATGGAGCCAATATGCGTGAAAAAAAAAGTGGTGTCCAGAAACGTATACTTGAAATTAATTCACTTGCTTATTTTTTACCCTGTGGAAGTCACAGCTGGAATCTGATCCTAGGAGACGCAGCATCGTCTTGTGTTCAAGCAAAATCTTTTTTGGTTTGTTACAAAGGCTGTACACTCTGTTTGCTGGCTCGAGTCAGAGGTAGGCTATTTTAAAATCCCATGTAAAATCTTTATCGTTAAACCACTTTCCGAAACTAGGTGGGAATGCAGGGTAGAATCGGTGAAGGCCGTTAAATATCAACTAAGCGATATATGCGATGCTTTGAAGTATTTAGCAGAAAATACGACAGATTGTTTGTTGGTTAGTGAATGCCATTCTATAGAAAATGAATACGAGTTTATAATTTCTCTCGTCATATGGTATGACATTCTTACGAAGATAAATGTCATAAGTAAGATATGGCAGAGCGAAAAAATGCACCTAGATGCGGCTGTACAACACGTAGACGCATTTACTCAATGGCTTGATAATTATCGTGAAATCAGTTTCCCGTCATCCTTGGTAACAGCGAGAGAAATGGCTGATGAGAATCATATTGATACAAAGTTCAAAGTCGTGAAATGTAGATGTATGAAAAGAAATTTTGATTACGATGGTGTTGACGAAGCTCCTGCATTATTTGCGGAAGATATTTTCAAAATACAGTTTTTTTATGCCATCAATGTGCGCGAGTTATGTATAGTTAGGAAAAAAGGATAATAGGTAATATGTTTTTCGACTTAATAATTTAAATGTCTTTCCATCCCTGTTTCATCTTAATCATCTAAATTGCTTTTCCCTCCTTGTTTCGTTAAAAGTTTTAGAATTAAGTTGAACTTTTGTTAGATGTAAGCTTTATTATTTAAGATTCACTTTGATGTTTGATGAGTTCAGTTAAAAATAAACATTTGATAAAAATAGATACATAGTATCATTTGTCTTGGTTTTGTTTCTCTTTTAAGAGTGGAATAAGAAACCATAATTGGCGCAGTCTACGGCCTTATCTTCTGTGGAAGGAGATCTAAAGATCCTCCGAACAAAAAAAAAAAAAAAAAAAAAATATTATGATAAACGAAGAAACATACATTACTTAAAGTGAAAAGAATTTTTTTTTTTTTAAATTTAGTGCAATGCAAAGTGCTTAAAGACAAAAAAAAAAAAAAACAAAGAAACTAAGAAACAAACAGTAGTGAAAAAAAAAAAAAAATTAAAAACTGTTTTGCAGTGCAGTGGGACAAACAAAAAAAAAAAAAAAAAACAAAGAAACTAAGAAACGGACTGAAACAGAAAAAAAAAAATATTATTAAAACTGTACTGCAGTGCAGTAAAAATAAAAAGAACGGTGTTACTATATAATAACCGAATAAAAAAATAACTGAATAAAAGTGTAAGTGAATAAAAGAAACTGTATCCAAACAGTGAATATAAAAGTAAATGAAAAAAAAAAAGAAGAAACTTACATTTTCTGATAGTGACAGATTATACATTATAAAACACATCTGTGCAAATGAAAGAACAAATCACAAGTTAAATAAGTTGAAATACTGAGTTACTTGTATCGTAAACAAAATAATAAAAATAAAAAAAAAAATTAAAAAAAAAAAAAATAAATACAAATTTATAAAAACTAAACATACAGAATCAAGAGTTTGAATTACCAATCATAACAACAATCATGGAAGATCTTTTCGAAAAGATTCAATGCTTTGAATTGGCTCTTCAAGAACAACACAGTCAACTTGCTGAACAAACTAGAGAGAATGCGCAGCTACAAAAACAAGTGAATGATCAACAACAATTAATTAACGAGCAACAACGGCCAATTTATGAACAACTACAACTAACTAATGAACAACAATTACCAGCTAATGAACAACAACAGCCAACTAATGAACAACAATTTGATTTCCTAACTCCAAAAGACATTTTGGAGCAATTCCATCGATTAAAGCCACTCGGCAAAAATCATTATCCATTGGCTTTTATAAAGTCGGTGGACGCTACCATCACCCTATGTGGACAGAATGATGGGCTTTTACAATTCGGTCTCTAGATAGTAATAAACAAGAAAATCCAAGGTGATACCGGACGTCGTGCCAGGGAGCTTGGTGACGATGCGACGTGGGATCAGATTAGAGATAAGTTATTAAAATATTTGCAACCTCGTAAAACTTATGCAGAAATCTATTATTTTTGTACAAATTGTAAAATTAATAATTTAGACGAATTATTTAACATTTTCGAGAAAGCTAGGTTTGATATAAATGAGTTGTATGAATTTGACGTTATAAGACCAAATATATATAAGCCGGAATGTGTGGACCGTGACCTGGTTGATATTCTTATTGAAAAAATAGATGGACAAGTTAGGGCTCACATCGCAGACAATAAATCACTAAACAGCATTGTTATGAAATACATTAGGCTTAAACTTTTAGACGATCGGAGATGCATAGAATATAGACATAGGAAAACTGTTAGAAGTCAGAAGAATTTATTAAATAAAAATACCGATTTTTTTCAATCAAAAACAGTTCCGAATAGCAATTACAATTCAAAAAACAAACAATCATATTTTACAGTTGGAAATAATTCCGTTGCTGAGCGAAACACTTTCATACAAAATCTTAGAAGCGGAAGAACTAAAATGTCACATCAAACTAGTTCTATGAACAATATGCCACAAAAAAAAAAAAACAATTTTATCCAAGACAGGGTGACTTGCCAACAGAACCTATGGAGATAGAAAATATATTTAGCAGAGTGACGAAAATTTTTACAACGAGCCTCAAAGAACAGGACAACCAATAATTAGAGTAAAAATTAATAATGTACAATTGAGGTGTCTCATAGACACAGGATCAACAACCAATGTAATAGGCTCAGATATATTCCCAGTTGCATCGTACGAAACCCTTAAAGATCCAAAATATTATAAAATCATTAACGGTATGAATAAAATAACAAATAGTTTAGATACAGATATCCCTAGAGAATTCAACACCGAGGGTAGGATGACTTGCAGCTTACAATTATCTCTAACAGTACGAGATAAATCTGATATTGATGGACATGAATTATATGAAGAACTGAATATGTTTATCCGTGTATATGAAAGAAACGATGACATTGTTTCGGTGCTGAAATATATTTAAAAAAAAAACTTAACCGAAGTGTACCCTACTATCGAAGTAGTCCTGAGAATTATAGCCATGACACCTGTTTCAGTTGCGTCTGCAGATAGAAATTTTTCGAGATTAAAAATTATTAAAACATATCTGCGGAATGATGCTATGTCACAAGAGCGGCTCTCAGCATTTGCTATTATTTTAATTAAAAATGGCGTAGCTTATTCGTTAAATTATTATGATTTAATTAATGATTTTAGTCTTGGAAAAAGCCGCAAACATAATTCTCATAATTCTGAATCTCTGAATCTCTGAATAATAAAAATAATAATAACTTGTTATCTTTGTATTTATTAATTACACAGCTCGACAAAATCAAACTTTTTTTTTTTTTGCATGAAATATTTTAGTTGTTATTAACTCATTCGAGGTTTCCAAAACGCCACTTAAGTGCTAATTGTGGCTTGTTAATGGAGTATACTAGTCAGCCACGGTAACCAACCAACTAATTCGAGGTCGCTGATTTCGAATCTGCCCTTAGTTTTTTTTTTCCTTCAGCTCTAGTTTTTGAGATTCAGGCACCTCATTTTTTCTTATGGAAATTTGAAGTTATTTTACATTACACAGGCCAACAAAATCAATTTCTTTTTTCCAAAAAGTATTTGATGGTAATTTAGTAATTAAAATTCACTGATTCCGTCTCTGTCCTCAGTTCTTTTCTATCAGCTCTAGTTTTTGAGATATAGCTACTCAATTCATTCTTACCATTCATTTGGAAATCGACATTACACAGGGCTACAAAATTAATTTTGGCCTTTTTCAATAAATATTTTATGTTTATTTACTAACTAAAGATTTAATTGGTTTTTACTCTGTTCTTACCATCATTTGAAGATCGTTTACATTACACAGCTCGACAAAATGAAATTTTTTTTTTGGTGCATAAAATATTTTTAAGTTGTTATTTACTAATTCAAGGTCGCTGATTTCGAATCTTAGTTTTTTCCTAGCAGCTCTAGTTTTGTAGATACAGCAACTTTATTCGTGTAGCTTAGCAATAAAAAGCATTTAATATTAATATTTAAGTAAACAAAAAAAAAAAAAAAAGGAAACGTATTTCCTGGAAGTTGAAAAGAAATCGCAAATAATCGCGCTGATCAAGAATATATATGCTCTATGGGGTCTCCTTCTGTGTGTTACAAACTTCATGACCAACTTTTAATACCCTTCACTGTATAATGGTAGTTAGAAGTAGCTAGTTTCATGTTGTTCTTGCAAATCTTCCTTTATTTTTATCATCTCTTTCTCTTTTGATCTTTAAAGTACCGTTTATTAAGCTATTTTTAGAGAAAAAAGTAAAACAAAATCGATTACCGTTATATTTTATTTTTATTTTCTTAACAACCTCCATCAAATTGGTGTTTTTTGTTTTTAAACTGAAATATTATGAATATTAAACACTTTTTTAATTATTAAACTAAATTATTATGAATTTTTTGATATTTCTTTATATGAATTTGATGTTTCAGATTTTCAATAACATAAACAACATTAGTAGTAGTGTAATTATATATACAAACTCTATGTAAATGTAAAAAACAAAAAATTAGCTATATATCAAAAACTAAAGGAAATAGAAAAAAGCTAAGGGCAGATTCGAAATCAGCGACCTTGAATTAGTAAAAAATCACTACTTTCTTTGAAGCACCAAAAATGCTGTCGGCCAGTGTTATTGTTAATTTCCAATAAACAATTTTAAAACTCTAAATTTATTTATTAATAACTTTGCACTTCTCGTCAAGTATCATCATTAAAACTAATTCCATAAAGACAAGGGCCTCGCAAAGATCTACCCGACCGAAGCCTCGCAAAGGCTAAGGCCGCCCCTGAATATTAATAGTAATAACAGCTGTTGATATTGAGAAGATTTGTAACATTTCTTTGCAAATTGGATAATTAATTAGTTATTTCCAATCATTATTATTCAAATTTATAACAAAACAAACAATTAAGCAATATAACTGATTGCTTTAAAACCACAAAGAGTTAATATGAAGAAAAACATAATTAGCATAAAAGTAAGAATAGAAGCAAAACAAGAACAACAGGACCTAGATACACTTGAATGTCACAAATTTGCATTATACAGATCAACATTGAGAAGTTAGAACCAGTTTATGATCAACGAGGTGGAATCGAAGATGCTTTTGTGGCAGCGAAGTCATTAATTAGAAGGCTAATGCACGGAAAAAAAAGGAAAGAGTTGGATGAAATAACTTATTTAAATTCAACTGAATGTGTGAGTAGTCATCATAATCACTTTCCAGTATTAAAGTTGCCTAAATTCTTTGGCAAATATGGTGACTACACAAAGTTTATTACGACCTTTACCACAATGGTGCATGACGACTCATCTATATCAGCAGTAGACAAGTTTAATTATTTATTGAGTTTTCTGTCTGGTGCCGCATTGAATGTTGTTACACCCTTTCAAGTATCCGAGGAGAAATATCCAAAGGTTCTACATCAGCTGAAAGGAAGATACGACAAAGAGGTTTTAATTTTCAAAGAGCATATATCCGAGCTTTTCGATATCTCAGATATGAAGAAGTCAGACCCTGCATCTCTTCGCATAATTCTAGATACTGTAGCAGCGCTGCGTTGATCGTTGTTATCTTTAGGGAATGAAGCAGATATTTTAAATGGCATACTAATCCATTTTGTTTTGTCAAAGGTAGATGCAGAGGCAAAACAGTTATATGATTGAGTTCAAGTATATGATAAATTGCCTAGATGTGATGATTGTTCCTCGTACCATACTCTTAGCCGTCATTGTCAGTTTTTAGAAAGTGATAAGCCACAACAGAAAGATAAACCAACGCAAAATAAAAGAGTTTTTGTTGTCGCACAGAGTGGTTGTCCAAAGTATTTAACGAATAATCATAGTCTCGCACAGTGTCCATCATTCATAACACTTTCAATTCAGGATAGATATTCATTTGTAAAACAAAAGTCTCTTTGCTTGAACTGTTTGCGGAAAGGTCATGTAGCCAGCAGCCAGCAGTGTATGACAAAATATAGATGTCGCATTTGTCAAGGATTGCATCACACTGTATTGCATCGCGTCATACCACAAGATTTAGTTAGACAACAAGACGATCCCACCCAAGCAGTTTCAATGGTTTCACATCACTCACACCGAGCGTTACTTCAGACGGCAATGGTTTTAATTAAAGATAAATTTGGTAAATTTCAGCTGGCTAGAGCATTGCTTAACTTTGGCTCAGAAATTAATTTCATAACGGAAGAATTAGCGAAATGATTACAACTTCAATTCCATCGGAATAACTATGAGGTTTCGGGTATAGGAGAAGTTCGTGCACAAATGAAATTTTCTGTGGAAACAACTATACCATCTCGATTGTCAGTCAAAGCATGGCAATTACAATTTGCAGTAAGAAACAAAATTTCATTAAATCAGCCCGAGCGTTTTATTAACGCTGCGAACTGGGTGATTCCTCAAGGTATCGATTTAGCGGATCCCTTATTCTACAAGCCACAAAGGATCGACTTACTTATAAGTACGCAGGATTTTTTTTGATTTACTCGCAGATGGTAAAATCTCTCTTGGTCCTGGCCTGCCATGTCTCGTAAACACAGCATTAGGTTGGATTATAGGTGGAAAGATTAACGATACTTCCGTTTCAAACATCTTTAAATGCAATCAGACACATACACACACGATTTCTTCCGTCAGGGTGTGTTCAAGTGAGTTTGCCGTTCAAGAAGCCACCTAGTGAATTGGGTACATCGATCGACATTGCTAAGCAGCGATTCATGCAGATTAAATGTCGTTTAGAACGCCAGCCTTTGTTAAGGGAATTATATCTCAATTTTATGAATAAATATATATAGCACTGAATCATATGCAGTTAGTGACACAGTTTGATGACAAGGGACCGAATTACGTGATTCCACATCATGGTGTGTTCCGGCCACAAAGCACAACTATCATACTTCGAGTTGTGTTTGATGCATCATGCAAGACATCGTCAAATCTTTCACTCAATGAGATATTGATGGTTGGCCCGACCGTCCAACAAAATTTGATTTTGACATTGCTTTCTTTTCGTTTGCACCGTCACGCACTCATTGCCGACATAACAAAAATGTATAGACAGTTTGAAGTTTCTCCACACGATCGTAACTATCAATTAATTTTTTGGCGCCAATCTTCTAATCAACCGTTGCAACTATTTCAGCTAAACACTGTCACATACGGCATGTCATGTGCTCCATTTTTAGCGATTCGGAGCCTTAAATATATCACAGATCATTACGCAGAACAATTCCCAGTTGGAGCAGAAATACTTAAGGAAGACATGTACGTTAATGATCTTCTCACAAGAGCAAATAATGTCCAAGAGTTGCAGCTAAAGACATCACAGGTCGCGAGCATTGTTTCCAAAGCAGGATTAGAACTCGCCAAATGGAACACGAGTAACATGAAAAGTGAAGTATCTGAATTTCACTTTAAAGTCGATAGCAATGATATAAGAAAGGCACTGGGTATGTCATTGCAGCTGAAGCAGGATGTTTTCTGCTTTCGGTATGACTTACCTTCAACATCCATTATAACGAAACGGAATATCGTATCACTTGTTTCACGTTTTTTATGATTTGTTAGGGTTATTCATACAGGAGCTTTGGATGCATCGTTTAGACTGGGACGAGTCACTTCCGGTTGAATTACAAACTCAGTGACGGCAAATCGAGCCAGATTTACAGAATCTTAACACCATTGAGATGCCATGATACATCAACTCATCACTAACGTATACATCTGAAATTCATGGATTTTCTGATGCATCACAGCGCGCCTACGGCTGTTGTATTTACTTGAGGACTGATACTCAAGGAACGATCAGGACAACGTTAATAATAGCAAATTCGAAGGTGGCTCCTATTAAGGCAATTTCTCTACCGCGTCTAGCATTATGCGCAGCGGCACAAGATTAAACACCAATTGGATCCATTCGTTAATGACATATTTTTCTGGACAGATTCAAAGATTGCTTTGCTCTGGCAGCAAATGCACTTATCAAAATTAAATTGTTTTGTGGCAAAACATATTTCGGAGATGCAGACGAGGTCATCAGATGTCAGTTGATGGCACGTCCCTGGCAAGGATAATTCCGCGGACATAGTATCACGTGGATGTCAAGCAACTGAGTTGGCAGAGACAATTTGGTTTACGGGACCAGCGTTCTTAAAGGACATTGGCCTCAAACTTTGTTAACTGACAAATTCAAAGAATCTGAGTTAGAGCAACGAAGTGTAACGGTTTTAAAGTGTAGTGATAGTGACAACGAGGGGAGTGTTATTCTCTTCGTATCGTCGAATTTTTCGGGTCGTGGCATATGTGTTACGAGTCTTTAATGGAGTTAGTGCCAATTGGACTTACATCCCAGCTGATGCGCTTTACACGTCAACATTTGAATTGCGCCATTCTTTTATCTGTATTGTATCGTACCCTCAGCATAAATTTATTGATAAGGAAATCTGTCAAATCCAAGCAAACGAAATTTTGAAACCAGAGTTCCAAAAATTGAACCCATGCCTAGAACAGATAGAAAGTTGTGGCAAATCTCTTACCGTTCTGCGGGTTGGTGGACGCTTAGCCAACGCACCTATACCTCTTTATGCTAAATTTCCCCTTTTCCTTCCAAAAGATAGGATCATTAATGCAAGAGTACGGAAGGTGGTTAGACGCTGCACACATTGTTACCATTACAAGCCGCGCCTGATGCAGCAACTTATGGGATCACTTCCGTTCGATCGATTTCATGCTCAACGTCCATTCCAAGTATCTGGGGTAGATCTTTGCGGACCTTTTATGACGTCATACGGTATACGCAACAAGGTGCCATACAAGACGTACATGGCTGTGTTCGTGTGTTTCTCATCAAAAACAGTCCATGTTGAACTGATTTCTGACTTGTCTACTAATAGTTTTAGTCTTTTTTAAAGCGCTTTGTTGGCCGCAGAGGTATCCCACAACGGATCTATTGCGGCAACGCAACTTATGTCGTTGGAGCTTGTTCGCAACTCGAAGGATTTAAACAGCAGCTGTTTGGGCAAGTAAACGAATCAAATTTACAGACGTTCAGCAGTACCATAGGCTTTGAAATCAAATTTATACCACCACGTGTACCGCATTTTGGTGGGCTTTGGGAAGCTGCGGTCAAATCAATGAAAAGCTTTTTGGTGAAGAATTTGACTAATACCGGTCTAACGTACGAGGAGCTGCAAACGATTGCAATAGAGTCTGAATCGATACTAAACTCTCGACCGATTGCACCTGCTTCTGATGACCCCAATGACGGAGAGGCGCTGATACCACCACACTTTATGATAGGAGCATCATTACTGTCGCTACCTGAGCCGGATGTTGATGACAGCAGGTCTTCATATCTGAATCGTTGGCAGTGCGTCATATATGTACATCAAGCAACACTTCTGGGATCTGTGGAGCCGCGACTATTTGCATACGTTGCAAGATCGCCAAATTGTGTTTATCTATGAAGACAACACACCACCCCAGTAGTGGATCCTTGTGCGCATAGCCAACACGCATGCCGGTGCTGATGGACGGGTCCGAGTGGCTGACGTAAAAACGAAGAATGGAATTATACGGCGGCCCATCTGTAAGATTGCTCCGCTTCCACAATAAAATGAATATTGAACGTACACTTGATCGTTCAATGGGCGGTGTATGGCGGAGGAGAATATGGTTACTTTTTTGTACAAAAGCTTTTGATCATTTTGTACATCTTTGTATAGCTTTTGTAACAAATGTACACGAACATATGTAATGAAAGAGAACACTTGATAAATAAAGTTAATAGCGAACAGATGTTCCTTTTTTGTAAAACAGCAAGTGTTGTATTTTCTTATTTGCGTTATCTTGTCAAAGAATAACAAAATTCAAGGAAAATATCTCTTATTTTAGCAATGTAATCTTTCTCTTTGTTTTGGTTTTCAGCGATTTTCAGTTTTTAGTGAGAGCTATTCAACTGTCCAAATCCAAATATATCAAGTTCAAAAAAAAATAGGCGGACGAATCCATTGTTGAAATCCCGGCAAAATTATTTGACTTTGGAAATCCAAAATTTGTCTCATCTCATTCATATTCTTTATAGTTATACTCTTCACGCAGTGAATAGTATTATATATTTCTGAAGTCATACTTTGTATGATTTGATTCACATAATTTATTTATGTTCGACACATGCAATTAAAATATGTTTATCATTTAAACAAATAAGTTTGTCATGAAGTTTATAACACATAGAAGGAGGCATCGGAGACCCCATAAATTGCATATATTCTTGATCAGCGCGACGAGACAATTTGTTTTACATATGTCCGTCTGTCCGTCTGTGTATAAGCAAACTAGTCCCTCAGTTTTTTAGATAGAGAGTTAAAAATTTGCACTGAGCTTATCATTATACGCAGTAAATTTGTTGGAATCAGCCGAATCGGTCCACTAGGGGGTACCCCCCATACAAACCTGGACCCAATTTAAAGAAAAATAATTAGAAAAACTTTTTTGATTTGTGTACTATCGACTTGAAATTTGAACACCATATCCACCAACCATGTAAATTTCTAGACCTTCGGACCACTAGGAGGAGCGTGAAGAGTATTAGAACTGCGACATAGTCAAAGTTAATCTTCTTTAACTTTGAAAGAAAAAAAATGAAAATGACCTAGGTGACCTAGTTTCTCAAACTGTGTATGTGCTACATACATTGGAAATCGAATATTATATATTATATTATATATATATGTGAAGCATTTTCTTCTATTAAATTCTATAGAAAATGCATGCTATTTTGGTAGTAGTGTGTATACTGTGTAAATAGTGCTTAATGCACCTGGCATATGTAGATACTGAATGTACAAATACAGAGTATGTCGATATAACATCTGCTTATGTAAATTTTCTCTAATCTGCTAAAGACAAATCCACAGGTCACTGAAGTGTTTTGAATGCATTCAATGCACTTTGTCATCACATTTTAAGATAGCGAATACGAGGTCTGAGGATGCCTTTACACATTTAGTTTAAGAGCATCGAATCAGATTGAATTTAATTCAATCACCGGTATTCTTATCACATTGTTGTTATCCATCATACCCACCATCTTCACTATCATTATGATTATCATCACCTTGATACAATAATAATAAGAATATTTTGGAAGTTTCATTTCAACGTTTTGGTCTATATATATATATATAGGTATATTTATATATATATATATATATATATATAATTTTATTAAAAACATTTTCACCATTTTATTTTTTATTTGTTTTATTATAATTTTTTTTCTTCTGTTTTTGTTTTTGTTTTTCTATTTGTATTTTGTTTTTTAAATTTTCATTTTATTTTTATTTGTTGTTTTAATTTGTTTTAGTTTTTTTGTTTTTTTTTTTTTTTTTTGTTTTGTATTTTTTATTTTTATAAATAACATGATGATTTTTGAATTGAAAACAGAAATTAAATAAGTGTACTTTGACATAATTTTTTGTTTAATATTTTTTGTTATTTGTTTCTTCTTTATAATTGTTGTTGTTTGTTGTTGTTTGTTGTAATATAGAATAGTAGAAAGTGTTATAAAAGCAATATTACAATAACTGTGGTAGAATTGGCTCCTTAAAATATATAAATATTTGTTTTTCTTATTTATTTAATTATTCTTTCTTTTGTATTTGTATTTGATATTTTTTTATTTTGTATTATTTTAATTTTTATATAATTTTTTGTGTGTATTTTTGTTTGTAATTCTTCTTATTAATCTTCTCGCATCTGCTGCTGCTTACAACTGATACCATTTTTTATCTTTATATTTAAGCATTAATTGATGAGCGGTACCGCTAAAATCTTGAGCTTGGTTTGCCATACGTTCGGCCCGCTCCTCGAGCAAATTCAATTTATCACCACGTTCCATTGCTAATTGATGGGCACGACTGATTTCCGATGCAGCTGTCGATGCACGTTGACCCAATTGATCTAGGGATGGTCCCGGTATATGACGGGCCACCGAACGATTTGCCTTCCCGCTTTGTTCACCAACTGCAAGAAAAATAAATGAGACATTATTTTGAATAATCTATGAATAGCATTTAATATGCTATTTCATTATGCTATATACCATACGAGTATATAGCACCAACATACTTATTATAGTTTTTTTCTTAAATTGTATTTTCATCACTTCACTTAAGATTGTCAAATTTATATTAAATGGATATGTTGTCTATCTATAGGTGCAATCCGTTCTTATTTTAATTTATCTACTTAAATATTGAGGAATTGACTATTCTAACTAAACTAATTCAGTTCCAGCAATTAAATTATCACTCATCTAATGTATAACGAAACTTGTCATCTATTATTCTTCTTTGCACTTCCCAATATTATGGAAGCAATTGTACAAATTGAGAACTTTGTAATGAATGCTGCTGATATTTAAAATCTGAAGTTAATAAACTTATGAAGATTTTTGGCGCTTAAGTGTTCAATACTGAAGTACTTTTGATCTTTATTTGGCGGAACTATAGAGGTGTATGGAGGAGTAGTCGGAAGGCAAGTATCATCTATGATTTTATGGAAATTTAAAGTGTTTGCATATATCATTATTGATTTGTATTCGCAAATTAGATAAACAATTCTGGAGCCGCTATATCTGGGAAATTGAGCTGATTACATAAAAGAGAGTCTAGTACTATGTTTGTATAGAATTTTGTGTGAGCTTTACAGTTGGAAATACATATTTTATTTTGTCGACAAGAACAGTCTGAATTCCAGACAATATTACTAAGAAGTAATCATGTAATTTGAAAGTTCAATACTTCGGTAGTAATTCTGTTACCTTGATTGGTTGTCTATCAATGTTTTGATTACCAAAACACATAATTGTTATACCGAGTTATGTAGAATAATGTGGACAGTGTTATATCGAAACATTTTTGTTGATCTATTTAAGGAGACTTTTTATTTTGTCTGCTTGAAATTATGAAAAGAAAAACAATTAATCTTTATGCTCTTTACACAGTGAATAGCATTATAAGTTTGTCAAGAAGTTTGTAACACACAGAAGGAGACATCGGAGATTCCATAAAGTTAAAAATTTGTTTGATCAGTGAAATGAGACGAGTTGATTTTGCTCTTTCCATCTGTTTGTCTGTGTGTATGCAAACTAGTTACTAAGTTTCTGATACGCAATACATTTGTCGGAATGAGCCGAATCGACCCACAAGGATTATACCCTCTATACAAACCCAGATTCAAATTCATGTTCTTATTAGAAAAACTTTTTTGTTTTGATTACTATCGATTTGTGTCTGACCCATATTCACCAACCTTGTAAATTTCAATACCGTTGGATCACTAGGAAGGGTATCCCCCATACATACACAGATTCAAAATCATTTTCCTATTAGTAAAACTTGTTTGTTTTTTGTACTATCAACTTGAAATGGACACTATAAGTGTCTGACCCATATCAACCAACCATGTAAATTTAAAGACCATCGGACCATCAGACATCGAGGGGTACCTCCCATACAAAACATAAACTTAGAACAATAATCTAAAAAAAAAAAATATAAAAGATGCGTGAAGAGTATTAAAATTTCAGCATAGACAGAGTTAATCTTCTTTTTACTGGTTTACATTGCGATTCAAAAAAATTTGTTTTCAATGTCTCCCGATTTAAGAATAAATATTAATAAGATCCGCTAGATGATTTTATTTCAACTCATTTCCATGTCGATACCCAAATACTGAGTTTGTTTGCTGAAATAAATTGATTTCAAATGTCCATGAGCATGAGCATGACCAAAGGAGACTTTTAGAGCAATAGAGAAGGGCAGATGCTAGTCACCTGGTTACTGCGACCTCAACAGGGCCTATTGCAATAAATCCATTATTACAATTCTTACGAGATTCAGTATTTGTTGCCAATTCCAAGATTGATCCTGGTATTGGTTATCCGAGTCTGATTCAAAATTGCAAGTACAAAAATTGACTGACCAATTGTTCTAGCTATAAAACATTTGATATATAATGACCCAATATTGATTGCATAAGCACGCCCTTACTAATAAAATACTTACTACTTATCAGACTAAAGTGTTAATACATAAACAATATGTATAAAGTATACAAACTCGTACATACATATTTCAATTATTCACAACACTACTGTGAAATGATGATATATGGGAAGTGATGAAGTGCATAAAAAGTTAGATATACAATATGATATAGTTATACATACATAGTTCTTCGCGATCCAAAGCTTTAGCGCCTCCACCAAACAAACCCTTAAAGAAACTTTCCTTAGGTTGCTCGGGCATCTCTTGAACCGTGTATAATTCGCCCATCATTTCAACAATGAATTGACTAAATATAACAAAATATGAATGAGAAAAAGAAAAAGAAAAAGAAAAGATTTAAAATAGATTTTAATTAGATAAAAATGGGTCAAAGGACCCATTACTGGCGCTCTTACCAAAACTCCGATGATATTGTGAATTTTTGTATTTCGGTGGGCGATGCCATGTACAAACCATGACCTTTATGACTAAAGCAAAATATTTTTGATATTCTGTAAAATTTAAGAAAAGAAAATAAAAGAGGAAACAATTGAACATTCTACATTAGTTAAGTTTTAAATATCAATTTGTGTCTTTTATAGATAATCAAAATAACTACAGAATAAATGTATATACATAAATTTCATTTTAATATTTTTATTTAAGAAAAGTGCATAAAATATAATACATGACATATTTTTGTAAAAAAGAAATTACACAAAACAATTAAAAAGAAAAATAGAGCATTGAAGCAAAAGAAAAATGCAATGAAATACGAATGAAACTTGCTAAAAACAAAGCGACAGACACAAATATCAAATTGA
Organism: Amiota mariae; assembly: GCA_035041805.1. Classification (NCBI taxonomy): domain Eukaryota; kingdom Metazoa; phylum Arthropoda; class Insecta; order Diptera; family Drosophilidae; genus Amiota; species Amiota mariae. The sequence goes on along the minus strand of JAWNKV010001017.1, from coordinate 170,672 downwards.
ATAGAATTGAAGTGCGTATTTGAAGTGTTGAAAAATTTGGTGTTTCGAAATGTGGTTGTTGGCAAAATAAAAAAAGAAAAATAATACAAAAATTTAAGCCATATACATAAATGCAAATATGTACTTATCATTCGAAAATGAAATATGCAATATGCAATAAGCAAAGCAAAGCAAAGCAAAGCAAAGAAAAATCTTAAGAATGGAACGGAACGGAACGCAACGCAATGCAATGCAACGCAACACAATATAACGGTACAGAACGGAACGGTACGAAATGGAACGCAATGAAATGGAACGCAACGCAACGCAACAGAACGAACGCAACAGAACAGAACTGAACAGAAGTGAACAGAACTGAACGGAACGACGTCAATCAACATGAACGAAAGAGAGAGCGAGCGAGCGTTAGCAAGAAAGAGATGCACAAAGCTTTAAGCGCAGTCGCAGTCCCATCAATTGCCTGCCGTCATAATAAAGTAAGCCGAAACCATCATAGCAGCACAGCATCACATCATCATCATCATCTCATTTTCATCATCATTGATTGATCAATCATAATACTTTTTATCAATTTTTCATCTTCATCTTCATTTTCATCATTATCTTCATCATCATCATCATCATCATCATCATCATCATGATATACTAAACAACGTGTGAACTTACTGAGTTGTGTCTTCGTGTACAATGATCTGTTGACCCCATATTGAAAGCATTGGATCCACAATTCCCTGTTTACATTTTGTTTGAAAACTGTTGCGGAAGGGCAAAAGAAAAATGCAATATTACGATATTAGGTTTTATCCAAGCACACTCACACTCACACACACACACACACACACTCACACTCACACACACACACACACACACACACTTACTCACACTCACACATATATATTCCTTCATTCAATGTTTCAATCAATCATTCAGGCATTTTGATTCATTCAATCTTCTCTCTCAACACAACACATCACATCACATAAGACATTGTAAGTATGTAAGTACTACTTCGTCTCAGTAGAACAGTTGAAAATTCATACATAAACCAAAACTGTTATACAAATCTTGTGCTTTTAGTGAGATCGAGTTGAGAATAAAAATTGTATTGTATTGAATTGTTTTTTTTTAATTATTGAAAAACTAAGGCTTCGGTTTCGGTGTAGTACAAAACATTCGACTGAAGTGCATGACTTACCTTAAATCCATTAGTGGTAAGAAATCAGTATCCAATAACAATTTCAGACTAGGAAGACTATGCACCATTAAATGGCCATTCGAAAGATAGGTTGCTAAGCAAGAGCCATCTATATATGTACATATATGAAAAAACGAAGTAACAAAAGTAAAAATATTAATTATACATATACATAATTTCATTGATAATTTGATATTTAACCATCAGATGGATGGAATAAGATGACCAAAAAAAAAAAAATATTTATATATATAAAAAAAGACTAACTTTGGCTATGCCGAAGTCGTAATACTCTTCACGCCCCAGCTAGTTGTCTGAGGGTCTTGAAATTTATAAGGTTGGTGGCTATGGGTCAAACACTTATAATGTCCAAATTTTAAGTCGATAGTACAAAAATAAGAACTTTCATTTGGATCCCGGTTTGTATGGGGGTACCTCTTGAAATTTCATGGTTTGTGGATATGGGTCAGAAACTTATAGTGTCCAAAAAAACAAAAAACTTTTTCTGATAAGAATATTGAGTTAAAAATGGGGGTTTGTATGGGAGGTACCCCCCCTAGTGGTCCGATTCGGCTGGTTTACGAAATTGACCGGCGATTCAGCTCTCTAGCTCAAAAACTAAAGGACTAGGAGTGCGAACAGACGGACATGGCTAGATCAACTCGTCTCGTCGCGCTGATCAAGAATATATACATGGAGTCTCCGATGTCTCCTTCTGTGTGTTACAAACTTCATGACAAAGCCATCGTCACATTCGTTCTACTTATATCCGAACAGGGACCTTCACCCACCCTGCCCTTTAAGCCTTTGTAATCTATTTATCACACACCTTATTGAAACATAGAACCCACTGTTTCGGGCAAAATCTACCTTTCTTCCTCAAGTAATCAATGATCAATCTACAATAATATAAACTTACTTTTAAGATAAACAAGGCGATTTGAAGGCCTGAAATAACTACTAATTATATTAACTCGTATATGTTAATGGATGCGTTTACAGAAAAATTAAGAATGTGCTAAAGTAATAAGCCTTTCCCGTGTCTATGGAGATATTACTTTATTTTGGAGATGAAAAAACCCTGATGATTTTCACTGTTTTTTAGCTAGTTCAAGATGAATTAGATTCAAAGATAAGGGCTACAAATATATTAAAATCAGTAATATGAAGCGATCCGATCCCATCCCATCCAATCCAATCCATTCGGAATGTCTAGTCTAGTTAGTTCATTCGGTCCCAACATCAAATTGGTTAGTTGCTTTCAAAGGTACGTCCAGCACTATTTCGAACAATTGGTTCAATTCGATCGCTAAGGTTAAAATAAAGAACTTCTCATAAAATTAGATTAGATATACTACTCTAACTAATGTATATATTCAAACCGATAACTGAAAAACCTTTCAATTAGAATGGGGAAAAGATTTTATTTTAAAATTACCTTTCATCGTGATAGTTTCTGCCTTGACTGCAAAATCCATCTCAGATAATTGAATGCGATTAATGCAACATTGATTTGCGATATCGAAGACTTTTGTTTGTTTTTCACTTGTGATCACGATATATTGTCTTTCGGTGAGTGTTTCTAGACCGGTGCTGCAGCTACCGCTGATGCCGCTACTACTGGCTGCGCTACTAGTACTGCCACCGCCGCCGCCACCAATATTACCGCCGCCAGTGCTACCAGTGCCACTGATATTAGCAGCAGCTCCCGATATATTTGATATTGTGTTGGCAGTTGGTGTAAATGTGGGGCTTGTACGGCTGCTGCTCTTTGTTGGTGTGCCTAGTATTATTTTTGTTTGGTTTAGAGACCCAAATTTTTTGGTGTATTGTATTTCCTTTTTTATACTTACGATCTTTCTTATCACGGCTTTCATCACGCCATGGCTCAAATGTGAATGGTATGATTGAACCAAATGAATCTAGGAAAGACATAGATGTTATGGAACCCTTAAGACGTACAACCGGGCCACCTATATTAAAACAATAAAACAATTATGATGTCTTAATTATTTTAAAAGAATAAATAATTTATATAAATTTAAATCTGAATTTCTTTCCATGAAGCCCTGAATACTGTACATAAAAATATATTTTCAATTTCGATTCAATTAAAGAAGTAACATTAATTAATAATATCGATTCTCCCTCTTAAATTACTAAAAAATCATGTTCAAAACTATATCCACATATGCCATATTAAGCTCTACTATTTTGAACAGGATTGAGAATGTACATTACTGTCAAATGGTGACCTTAACGATCTTTTCGATGAAGCCAAATATGGTAAATATGGTAATCAGTGTTTACAAAGTTTACTTGATGTAACATAAACCTCGCAGATAGAAGGGAAATATGTTGACTATATACATGCCCGATGACAATGGGGACCTGCGTTGCAATGATTATTATCCCGCCTATTTATAATAATATTAGTACATAAATAAATATGAATTATCGATATATTTCATGTGGCTGGTGCAGACAGTAGTTGAACTCAATGGATGCTTCCATTTTTAGCAAGTTCCAAACATTAAAAAATACTTTGGAGAAATGTTATTACCATATTATCACCGGAAATTGACAAAGAGTCATATTTTAAACAAATATTTGTTATTTGGAGGAATTTAAGAAACATTGGATCTAAAATGGGTGTTTTATTATTGAATACAGATTACTGGAACCACTTACCATTTATTGTAACCAATACGGGTTGTGATTTGCGCACTTCACGTTCTGGCATTGTTATTAACAATGTCAATATTGACCCGAAACTAGTTCCAATCCAAAGTGTAGGAACAAGTGTAAAAATATCTATAATTTGAAGAAATTGTGCATTGTGAAGTGATCAGTTCAGATCTCATAAGAAAATCCACCATTTACCATTTCGTTTTGCATAACTCTCAATAAACGCTAAACAGGTAACAGATTCTGAGGAAGACATATCAATACTGGACATCGAAGACGATCTAGATCTTGAGAATGTTCCATCAATTTTATCTAGAACGGTATTAATGTTTATATTAGAAAAAAAAAAACAAGTATTTGTAATAATGAAAATTATGAAATCTCTTCTTTTCTTCTTTTGACAGAGAAACATTGAGAAAGAGACAAAGAGAGAGACAGAGAGCGAGCGCGCGACAGAGAGAGAAAGAGAGAGAGAGAGAGAGAGAGAGAGAGAGAGTGAGTACAAAGTCAAAGTTTAAGCTGTCTAACCGTCCAAAGCCTTCTCTCTCTCTCTCTCTCTCTCTCCCTCTCTCATTGTATACTCGTATGTTTATATATAAGTCGATCGATCAAATGTCAAGGGTCAAATATCAAAACGTTAATAGAATGTATGAACTGAAGGATTGACAGGACGCACAAGCGATTTAAAGTACCATAAATCTTATTTAGTACATACTGCTATTGAATTAAACGACTGTTTGACTGATCGATTACATGTATCTGTGCATGTCAAAGATCAAACTGTTTATACTTAGGAAGCATTAAATTTAAGGTTATAAAGCACGTACAAGCGATTTAAAGCACCTCTAATCTAATGTAAGTAGTACGAGTACATGCTGCAGCTGATTCATTGATGGATTGATTGGTTGAACAAACAAACAATGAATTGATCGATTATTTGACTGATCCATCAATCGAATTTATCATGGTGACAAGTGCTATTTGTAGGTATGATTTGTAGGATTAAACGATTGAAATCATATTATATTGTACGAGGTGTGGTTATTACATTTGATGCTTCATAGAATAGTGGTGTGGTTATGAAGTTCTCTTTTTCAATTGCCACTTGGTTTCTAAGATCTATTTTGTTTTCTAAGATAACTACTGAAATTTATATTTCATTAAAAGAAGTATATGTATGTGACACGGTAGATGATGGGTTAACCCATCATATATATACATCGAAAAAGAATAAAAACATGGATACAAAATACTGAAACAATCGCTTATCCGACTTGATCCGATTTGAACCGATCTGATCTGACTTTTCGTTGGTTAACTATTTTGTTTAAGTCAAATTTTATGGGTTAGGAGAAAGAAGTCCCGTTTTTTTTTTTTTTTTTTTGTTAGAAAATAGATTGTCACTATTAAGAGAATTATACTCGTGTGAAAGGGAACAGATGTCAGTCGGACGAACGAACGATGTTATTTGAAAGGTGAAAGTGGTATGAAAGTGTTTTTTACAATAGTCCTTGACATTCGTGGGCTTTAGAAAAACAGGTTTCCTATATCATTACTTTCTACTCGAACTTTAGAGAAACCCATACAAATTTATATACATACATATATTTTCAATCTGTGTGCCAAAATAACGATAGTCAAAGAATTTCAATGGCATAACGACTAAAGTTTTTAACATATCATATAAGTAATTGAATAAATTTGTACCATATGATGGAAAATTATTTGTGATTAGGAGTCACAGTCGGAGGATCACTCATCCAAGTTATGAAATAGGCGATGCAGATTTATTGTTTCAAATTGATTGACATTAACTCTAAAGTTAAAGTCAAAATTGTAAATCGATTCTCCGATCGTCGGTGAGCTTAAATGCTCAATGGGAATGCCTCAAAGAATCAGACCCTAAGACTTGTAGTAAGTCTCGTTATTTTATAACCACGCCTCGTAGTAGTATTTATCAAATCCATCATACAATCGGAAGTAGAGGGATTTTCTAAAGAGAGGAAGGATGACATTTGCGTATCGTCGTCGTATGTTAATCTGCGAGAACCTGCAAGCGTGAAGTTGTGAGTCCGTGACGTGACTTAACTTTTCTTTTCTTGATTTTAGCAATTTAGAAATTTTAATTAGTTAGCACAAATTTATTATTAATCCTGATCGTTCTTATTACGTTCATACAATATATATTTATCTGTTGTTAACTGTCAACGCGTCAATGTACAAAGTTAATTTGTTTGTTCTCTTTCTGTCTGTCTGTCTGCCTGTCGTCTTTTTGTGCTTTTTGCTTTGCTTTAAATAATATAAACTATATAAATTTATTGATTGATTGATTGATTGATTGCATGCAGTGCAGTTTTTGCTATTGTTGCTGTTGTTATTGATGTTGTTGTTTTAATTGCTGTTGCTTTTGCTTTTATTTGTTGTTGTTGTTGTTGTTGCTGTTATTTTGCAGATGCTTTCTTTTGCTTTTTTTTTTTTTTTGACAATTTCTTTTCATTTTTGTGCATTTTTTGTGATTCTTTTTTTTTATACCAAATCAAATCAGAATAAATTATTTGACGAATTGATTGTTGATGTTGTTGCATTTATTGCTGATGTTGTTGTTGTTGTTGTTTTTATAGGCCAATCTTCAACCGATCTTAAGTGATTTCTTAAATACAACATATGTATTATACATATGTAAGTATATTTCATATGCTTGATCTGAGTGAATTATGTACCATAATAGAATATTTGCTGCTGATACTGGCTGAGTGGGTGTATTAGTGAGTGAGTAAGTGAGTGAGTAAGTTAGTGAGTGGAGTGTGTATTGGGTCCCTGCATAAAGATTAAGATACATTGAGCAAACCAATTGACAATTTATATACTAGGTGGGTGCTATAAGGAGTAACCGGTGAGCGGTCAATTTTCCGGATACTATACAGGGTTCGGAGTTCGTTATCTTCCTAAATGTGCCGACAATAATTTGACATATTGATGATATTTAAATTGGGAAGCATAATGTATACTCCGGACCAGAACAAGTTAAGGGCACAATAAAATTCTCTTGTGAGTTTGTTATCTAGAACCAAGATGAATACATAAAATACCAAATATCAGACATTGAACAGCTGAAATTTTACACATAATCTACAAGGATACATTTCATTGAAGTTGATAGAAAATTTACTGGTTGTAGTCATCGAAATTACCTGATATATGTAAGTATATTGATAAATAGTGTACATTATGGACTAAGCCCTTCGGTGAATTGGGAAAATAAAACTAAATAAGATGACGATCTCCAAATGACTGAGAAATGTATGATTTGATTCCTTCTTCTTCACATGATTTGAAGGCCCCTTTGAATATATTTTTGTCATTTACATATTGCGATTTCTCGACATTTGGTGCCCCCCGGACTGCCTTGGATTGGAGGCCAGATTAGTGATATTTTGTTTTGAATATTCGATAACTAAATATCGCATTTATATGTGTATGCATGTGTGTGTATGCATGTGTGTGTGTGTGTGTGTGTGTGTGTGTGTGTACGTAAAACGTTGAAATGCAAAATGTGATTTACGATTGTGATTTGTGCTGAGCTATAAAAAGCTTTAAATAAATGCAAATGCAACTGGTAAGTGAGTGACTGACTGACTGACAGTTTTTCTGATTAGATGAAAGTGAGTAATTGCAAATGGGTGAATGATGAGTGAGTGATTCAGTGAATTGAGCGAGTGATCGAGCGATCGAGTTGTGTTGAACAGATAGATACATACAAATAGTAAATTATTATTATTTAAATCATTTGAGTCCCTAAATCACAGTGAAAATTATTCAAAACTAATTTTGCTTAGCTTTGACATTGAGCTTCGTATGAAGTTCAAATAGATTTGCAACAGAGAGAAAAAGAGAAAGATCAGTAGTTGCCAGCGTATGTTTCTTAATATGTTTTCCGTATGGAAGAATATAAGAAAAAGATAGCAAGTATAGATAGAGACAGTGAAAGTAGAGGGAAAAGAGAGAATAAGTGAAGAGAGAAGTAAGTAGTGAAATATAGAAGAGAGAGAGAGAGAGAGAGAGAGAGAGAGAGAGAGAGAGAGAGGGAGAAAGCAAAAGCAAAAGAAATTTCCAAAGTTAAGTAGTACACAGAAAGAGAGCTAAAGACCGAGAAAAAGTTTTAGAATAATATGAGAAAGATAGAGAAAGTGAGAGAAATAGATATGAAGAGCTGCAGAATTAGAAAAATAGTTAAAATCATTGGATTATTGTTTGAACTAACGGTACGCTGGCTAGGCCAAAGCCGAGATTGAGTGCTGCTCGATTGAAAAAGTTTAAGAAACTCTGCTTTAATAATAATCTAATTAGATTGAATTTCTTATGAGGGGAGGAGGAAGGAGTTTAACCTTCCAAAATGACTAAAGTTTACTGTTACATAATTTCCAGATTTCATACTACTCCGACTCCAACTTTTTAGAAGCGCTTAGAAGAAGAGAATAAAAACGTGCAGATGCTGTTGTTGTTATTGTTATTGGCGTGATTGATTGATTAATTGAGTGTGTTTATTATTGCTGTTGCTGTACAAGAAATTGTTTGCTTTCCTTTTGTTTCTTACAATATTTTTAGGATATATTGATTTTTTGAATAAATGGTATTTGAGATATTTGATTTTTGGTTATTGGATTTTGGTTATTGCTTAGATTTCACCTTGTGATTTTGATTTTCTTAGGGATTCATACGATGTCACTGACTGCTGTTGTTGTATTACGGATGTTTGATGATGTGCATGATGATGTGGTTGTTGTTGTTGTTGTTGTAATTGTTGTTGTTGTAGTTGTTGCATTAGCGACTGCGCACCTGCACCTGCTGCTGTTGTTGTTGTTGTTGTTGATATTGTTGTTGTTGTTATAGTTGTTGATGATGTTATAGTTGCTGTTAATGTTGTTGGTATTTCACCCTCAGCGAGACCACCAAAGGAATCAAAGGATGCTGCTGCTGCAAAGGTTGCTGCTGTTGCTGTAGCCGAGGAATGTTGTTCTGCGGCACAAGCACCAAAGCCACCACTACCACCACCACCACCACTACTACTACTACTAGCAGCACCAACACCGACATTACCACCACCACCACCACCACCGACACTAATACCACTAATAATACCAAGACCACAACTAGAAGAAATACCTCCAACACCAACACCGCCGCCACTAATGCCGACATCATCTAATCCAACGACGACACTAGTATTTGGTTCGCCGCTTTGCTGTTGTAGTTGTTGCTGCAACTGATTCGATTGTTGGCTTGAAGGAACATTTTGGCATGGACCTGAAACGGCTTGAACAAATTTGTTACCGCTGTTGCCTGCCGCTAATGCGGAAGCTGCCGCGGTGGCAGCTGCAGCCATCGATGCTCCTCCTCCTCCTCCTCCTCCACCGTTTAACTTTAGTTTTTTGTGTTTGTTTAAAATCAAATCATCATTATTATTATTATTATCATCATCGTCACCACCATCATCATCATCAACATCATCATCGAAACGTTTGTGTGTAGAGAGAAGAGATAAGAGAGAGAGAGAGAGAGAGAGAGAATGGGGAGAGAGAGAGAACGATACAAAAAAGAAGAAGAAAATAATAAATGGACTAATGACAAATGATTTTTATTTTTTTTTTTTAAACTATATATATATTTTATTTTTTTTTACTTTTTAATTAATTTTTTAATTTAAAATTAAAAAAAATAAATAAATTTTGTAGTCTTTCAACTGATATTGACACAAAATGTAACCAAGAGGATGGTTAACCTAACATAACCCTAAATAGTAGGTCTATTTAAATTTTGTACTCAAAAGGGTAAACAGATTATTATGATATGGAGATCCCCAAAGTAAGTTGATGGATTTTCTAATTCCAATTTTAATAAAAATCTCTTTAGTTTTCACTTAAACATAAACAGAATTTCACTATTGGAACTTAGTAGGTGTAAGGACCCTGAGAGCGATGCCGGTGGCAGCCTAGACCGTAAGACCTTTAGGTGTATCGCCCCTTTGACGAACTAACCCAATCCTATCCTATCCTATTATATCAGATCATTTCCCATCCTAATCACAGTAATCTACGTTTTAATTAAATACGAATGATAAGGTAGTGAATAGTCTTCTAATCTGGGAAGATAATACCTAAAATTTTAACATGACATATCAATAAATTAGAGAACTACGATCAACTAAGTGCACAATCAAAAAAGAAACCGAAAAACAGACAGACGTAACAATCTATTGAGTGAGAAAATATATCTTGATATCTCAATAATTTCAATAAAAAAAAAATAAATATATATTAGAATTTAATTTCCAGTTTTGGATTTCCAATAAAATTTTCCCATTTGCAAAATTAATTAAACTATAATACTACATAGGAATAGATTACAGATGATATCATGGTCTTATTAATATATTGGGAAAATTTTTTGAAATATGAAAAACCCTAAGCTCAAAATTACCATAAATACAATAATAAATTATTGTTGGTTTTTTTAATTTATTTTTTTCATTTTTGGTCTTTATAGTTAATAAAGCCCTTTTGGACCAATACTCTCATCCGAAAGAAGAGAAGAAGAAGGTGCTGCTGGATGTTTTATTGACTGATCTAATAATTAATATGCCATACTAGTGATATTTCTATTAAAATACTAAAATTACAAATGGAATGATTTCATAACAAACAAGGTCTTCTAAAGATCTAAAGATTCCTGTGCTTAGTTGCTACTACATGATATTAAAGAATCATCAAAGAATTATTTAATTTTTTATTAAATATTTTGAAAATTAAAAATTTAAAATTAAAAAAATCTTATTTTATATTTATTTTGTGTTTTCCGAAATACCAAAAAAAAAAGACAGTTTTCATCATAAAAGAGAGAAGTTGTTATTGCAAATTGCACACAAATTAATCAAAAATAATAAAATGAAATTAATTAATTAAATAAAAAAAAAAAATAAATATAGTTTAAATTATTTACTCTAACTTTGGTTTGACCAAAGCTGCTACCAAACCATGCCATTCTTCACCCCTCTATAGATTTTCCATAAATAATTTATTTTGTTTTTTTTTTGTTTCATTTCAGAGGATTTCAGTAATTGTATATTGAAATGTCTGCCATATAGCCTCCCAAAATTGAACAAAACTTCATCGTCATGATGTTTCAATATGTGAAATGAGTTATTTGTCTTTCTGAATTTCGACTATACTCGTACAAACCATCTTGGTCAATTGTTTATTTCGATCAATCGCTTCGATTTGACTTCAAAATACTATAAAAAATACACGATCTTTTTCTACCACAGACCCACAACTCTCAGATCTGGATTGTATTGGTCTCTGATGATAGACGAAGAGAAGACCACCCACCATCTGTGAAATTTCATTTTAAAAACTGAGTAAAGGTAAATCGGTTGCACGGCGAACGGACAGAGAGACAGATATAGCTGCATTGTTATGGGTTCCCGATTTCAAATCACTGATAATGTATTGTACATACAAACTTTACTTATAAAATAAATTTTAAAAAATCAACTGAGTAAATAATTAATATTGTATTTAATAGAAATATAAAATAACTATTTTTTTTTTTGTATCATTTTTTTATTATTGTAAATTTTATTTTATAATTTTTGCTTTGAAATCATTTAAAATCACGTGTGTAAGTGTGAGTGTATGTATGTGTGTGTGTGTGTGTGTGTGTGTATGTGTGTGTGTGTGAATGAAAACTATAAAAACGAAAAATAATTAATTTGTTAAAAAAATTTTATTTTTAATTTTTATAAAAGAAAAGTGCACAATAATAAATAGTTTTGTTGTTGTTGTTATTATTTATTTATTTTTTTTATATATAAAAATAAATATTATTTTTAATATATTTTTTATGATTTTGCAGTTTGCAGCGCAAATAAAAAAGGATTAATTTTTTTTTTAAGCGAAATAAATATTGTGGTAAAAAAATTAATTACATGAAATAAAAAACAAATAAATTTTTTGGTGCAAGTTTTCTTAATTTCACAATAGAAAAAAATTGAAAAAAAATTTTAATTAAAATTTTGAATTAATTTTCTTAAGATTTATGTAAAATATTTTGTACAAATTCTTTATACATATAAATATCTTTTCTGTTTATTTATATACATACATATGGTATATGTATATGAAAAAAAAAGTATTTTCTTATATATAAATATTTAGAGACAGAGACAAAAATAGACAGCGAAATCAGATACGAATAGAATCAGAAAGAAAGATAGATATGTAGATAGATATATATAGAGAGAAAGTAAGAAAGAGAGAGAGAGAGAGAGAGAGAGAGTGATATAGAGATTATTTAAGACAGAGACAAGTTGAATAATCAAACGAACGAACGAGTGAATAAGTAAGTGAGCGAGCGGGCGAGCGAGCGAGTCAGACAGCAAACGTGAGATATATATTTATGTATACAGATAGAGAGAGAGAGAGAGAGAGAGAACACACACATTCATTTTATTCTATTTACATATTCACTTTAAATATAATATTTTGTACTTTTTTTACACCTCAATGGAATTAATTTCTTTTTAATTTTTTATTTTGTTTTATTAATCAGTAAAATTTATTTTATTTTATTTTATTTAACATACGTTTCGTTCTTATTATTAGCAGTCAGCGACAAATACAAGGCAAGACTCAAGTTTAGATTTTTCTTATCATAATATACATATGTTTTGTATCTAGGATTTAAATTTAGGATTAAAAAAGTACAATTTTATAAAAAAAAATCAATAACTTTGGACTCACCACCAACATTTTATGGTAGATGATATATGATTATTCATTCAATATATAAGTATATAGTATATATATGATATATAAATACGTATATATCGTGTATATGGTATACATCTGATTTTCATATTAGATATATTCGCTTAAATTAAATATGTGTATAATTATCAGAGTTCCATAAATGACCAAAATCAGAAGTACATAATTTAAAAGAGTCTTCTTTTGTCTGATTGACTGAAGTTGTTTGAATTATTTGTTATAAGTATGTTATAGGGTTATCAATTCTCCATGCGCTCCAATCATCAGACTTTTATCGTCTATACAGTTTATGAATTCAATATGTAATTTGAATTACAAAATATGTGTAAGTTAAGAATTCCATTTCCATGCTTCCTTTATTAATGGACTGTATATACTACTATGCCCTGAAGGCCCTGTGTTCCACCTAGGAACTTTGGGAATTATATACTATGCTATATAGCATAAACGAAAAATAGAGAAAAATATGTACATTTTCTATGAATATATCGTCGTCTATATATCGTTACTGTACTGTACTGCACTGTACTTACACTCTTATCAATATTTAACATTCTTCAATCTCCTTTTAATTGATCATATAAAATTGCAATGTAAAAATTCAATTCTATTCTATTTAAAAATTGAATTAATCGGAAATACTCGTACACTTGTATGAACATATAGAATATATGGGCACAGCATGGTTAAGGACTTTTTAGATGGTCAGATCAGTCGTTGGTTCAGTTTCTCATTTCATTTCAGTTCAGCTCAATTCGAAAGAAGGTTTGTTTTTACACGATCCATTCAATTTTCAGTGTTCTCTGTCGTTTCAGTTGTTTGTACAGCCCTTTGTGTACAACACATCATAATGGTTTTAAAGTATACATATGTGGTAATATAATAACTCATGAATGAAGACTGTCACATTGCAATAGCCTTAACTTTGGTGCTAAAGAAAGAGCGGAATAGAGGAGTCGCAGTTTGGCTTCTCAAAAGAAATTCATTGCCGAATGCAAATTTAATAAGTAAAAATCGCTTAGACTGAGGCATGATACACTTGTTCTCAGTCTCCGTTTTACTTCTCCTTTCAGTGCTTAATTTTTATATGCAGAAAAAACTGTCAGCTTGATTGAAAATGAACTGAAGTAACAACAGATATTACCGTCTAAAATGAGCTTTATATGGTAACCATACCAAAAATGAAAAGTACAGATTTATTGTATTTCCTATACTGATTTGCTAACTAATCAAAACTATTAAGACTTGGCAACACTGAAGCTTCTGAAAGCTTACAGATGATATCAATCGAAGTTATGAACAATGGTAGCCAAAAACGTCATGCGTGTTATTCACTTTGCCATTCATAGATGACAATCATGTCAATTACTGGAAGTCAATAAATGACAGATGAATGGCAACTAAAAGTCTGCATGAATGCATTCATATGCACTAATGACAACTTCCGTTTAATTTAAATGTACTCTAAGTAAAAAAATTCGACGAAAATTGTGAACTCCATATGTTGGAACTTAATAGTATTGCAGAGTACAATACTAAGCACAAAATGAGTGTTGTTTACAATTAATGGCTAATGATGCTTACAGGAATTGCAGAATAATGTAAGATCAATTATAAGTACGAGTACGAGTACTATAAGAAATTTGTAAATTAATCTTAAAGTTGTTGAAATTTAAACTTATTTCTTGTTTTTCTTTTTTTAGGGTTTCGTACCCATAGGGAGCTAACGGGACCCTATTACTAAGCTCTACCATGTCTGTCTGTCTGACTGTCTCCTGCTCTATCTCATGAACCGTAATAGGTAGAGAGTTGAAATTTTAACAGAGTGTGTAATTCACTTGTGTGTAGAACGACAAATACTAAAAATACACATTTTTAGAAGCATTGTTCTTTAATTTAACCTTTAATTTAACCTTTTGTTTAACAATTTTTTTTTTTGTAGTATACTCTAAGCTGTTGATTGTAGTATACTTTTAGGCTATTAAATATAATCATAATTTAATATTTTAAGCAAAAAATCTTGTACGATGGTACGGAATCCTCCGTGTGCGAGTCCGACTCACACTTGGCTGATTTTTTATATTCAAAAATTCATTAAGAATTTATTTAAAAAAAAAAAAAAGAAAAAAACACATAGAGATAGAAAGAGACAGAAAGAGAGAGAGAGAGAGAGAGAGACACACACACATACACAGTTACAAGTAATTACCATAATCATAATACATATACACATATAAACAAACGAATGAACACAGTGGACAAGGTATGGTTTAAGTACTACATAGTACATAATATGCTTATGTATCCTACACACAGATACTTTCATTCTTCCTTCCATTAATCATATGTAGCATCTAGTATTTATTACACTAAGTATATACTTATGTACATATATGTAAGTATTGTAGGGCATAATCAGTCAGTCATTGACACACACAAACATTGCATTTGAGACATTTAGGAAATTCATACTTAAAACCCAAAGTCATTTCTACTTAAAACATTTATTCCATTTTGCTTTTCATTATCACAATTATCTACATACATATTTTTCTATTTGTTTTTTTTTTTTTTTTTTTTTTTTTTTAATTTTGATATTCATTTTGTGCTTAAAGAATTTTTATTTTAGTGAAGTGAGTAGAGAGAAGAGAAATTTGTATCTTTTAATGATGTTTGCTGTGTTGTTGTTGATTATATAATATGTTTCTTGTCAGTTGTTTACTTTTGAATTTTGTCTATTCTAAAGTGAAGAGGAAAGTGAAAGTGATGTGAAGTGAAGTGAATTTTTTCAAGTATAATACTATATTTTTCTACTTATTTTTATTGTGTGTGGATTTCTTCAGGTTTTTTTTTTTTAAATTTTTTTTTTTTTTTTACCTTTTTGAGCAAAAACAAGCAAAATGCAAGTGGTGACAATGAGAGGAGCAAAGAGGAGCGAAGAGCAAGGCAAGAAGAGGAAATTAAATTTAAAATTGTGGTTCATTTATATTTTGTATTAAGTTTAGTTTTATTTATGAAAATTTTGATCGAGGTCGCTGGAGCGATCGATCACCAATCAATCCTGCTTTGATATAAAAAAAAAAAAAAATTTGACTGTCTACAGATTGATTGCAAATAAAATTATATTAAAAAAAAAAAAGAAAAAAATTGTAAGTTGCATTTCTTCTTTTTTTTTCGTTTACTTTGTTTAATTTAATTATTATTTAATTTTCGAAAAAAAAAAAAGAAAAAAAGTTATATACTCTTAATAAGACAAGAAAAATGTGCATACATTTTGCTGCTATCACATATATTGTTATTGTTCTTCTTTATCTGGTTACACATAATTTTTAATGATTTAATTTATTTTTAATTTTGTGATTTTTTAAATTCATCAAAATCATCATAAATTTTTATTTAATGGTATTTATTAAAGCGAGCGAGCGAGTGAGCGAGGCGAGCCAGCGTTTTTACTCTACGTGTAAATTGAACGAACTAAAGCGACGCGTGATTTTTCTTATACTATACTAGTATATTTATTACTTGTATGTACACGTTTATATACTCGAGTGTATAAAATATGTAATAATATATAATTACGTATATAAACGTATACATAGCAGATATTGATATATATATATATATATGTGTGTGTGTATCTATGTGTGTTTGTGTATATGTGTTGGTATGTAAAAGAGATAGCAAGAGATAGATAGATAGATAGAGAGAGAGAGAGATAGAGAATTACCAAAAAACTTCCACACAATTACATAAAGGCAATTGTATTCCGATTCTTCGGCATCCGAAGCCTAAGTAATTTGTAGTTGTAGTTTTGGATTTGTTGTTGTTGTTTGTTTGAATTAATCAATTAATAAATTAATTAATTTGTTGTTGTAGTTGTTGTTGTTGGTGGTGGTGTTTTTTTTTTTTTTTTTTAATGCATTTTTTTTTTTTTATTTTTAATTTTTAAGAGAGAAAAAAAGCATGAAAGAATATTAAAGTTGAGAAAAATGACATTAGTTTTTTTTTTTAAAAATAGACGACAACTTAGAAAATGATGAAACACAATTACAAACATAATTTATTTTATTATTATTTTTAATAATTTATTTATATTTATTATGATTATTTCTCATTTTTATCAATTTATTATTTATTATTGTAGGTATATTGAAATTAAGAGATAAAGTTCAATTGAATTGATAAAGAAAATTTATAAATAAATAAAATAAAATATATTAAAAAAAAAAAAATAATAAAACTGAATTAATTAATTTAATATTTGGAAAAAAAAAAATATTATTATTATTAGAGGGTCTTTCAAGATATGGGACATGTGGAATATTTGAACAAATCAATTCAAAAGAGATCCCATCAAGATCACAGCATTATAATAATTGGTCGGATGGGATGGGATGGGATTGGATCGGCATAGGTATAGGCATTATGTAAACACAGTGATATCTGGATCATTAGATTATAATGCATGGGGGAAATGATATTCTTATAGTCTAAATAAATTATAATAAGTTATATTCAAAATTAAAATATAAGAAGAGAATACATACTCAGTAATCGATTGTAAAAGATTTATAGTATTTTGAAACTATTTATTCAATTTTAAATAATAATTTATATATTTTCCTACTATTATGGTATGCCTACTCTCATTTAGTTTATCTTCAGTAAAGATTCATTCTATTGTTTAATCTAATCCACTTTTAATTGATAACGTTATTGTATACTGTGTAAGAGTATATGGTTTCTATATCTTCTCTCTAGTCGGTTCGTGACTTCTAGACTAACAAATTTCAACTCTCTATTCCAAAAACCAAATGACTTATTTTCTTATCACGTTCTTCCAGAATATCAGACTAAAGTGATAACAGAAAATATTCATATACTCGCTAATTGTGATACTAATGCATAATCAAATATATAAAATTTAGTGGTTTGTTTTCGTATGTTATGCGCAACAAAACCGTTAATCTGATTGCATTGAAATTTTATGAATGTGTATAGTTGGTTCCCGGCTTGAACATAGAATAACCGCTAAAAGTATACTATAAAAAAATAACTAGCACTTTAATTTTCTGATACTCAAACTGTGTTCTTTGTTGATACTCAAACGGTAACAGAAAGAATACAGTGATGCTAAGAAAGGAAACATATCGATTGGATGCAACCAGTGTGAAGCCGAGTCGGGTACTCTATTTAAACATAAAAGAATATATCTCATACATGTACCATTTATACTTACATACAAATGTACAGATGATTTTCAATTATACTCGTATATTTTAATTTAATCCATGTGAAAATTATGTTGTTGGAAAAAGCGTGTCGATTTTTGGATTGTCCCAAACAATTCAAAATAGGTCACTGGGTGGTTATAATCCAATTGATCCAGATTTTTTGCAATTCAATGAGTTTTGACTAGTTCAACTTTTAAACTGGCACAAATTTGAGTTATATGATACGTATATGTATCTTCTATTGGTCCCTAGATCTATGTTTCAAACATGTATGGAAAGAATTCTTGGAGGTTACATTAAAACAAATTACATATTTGCCTAGGACAATGAAAAGATATAAGATCTCAACTGAAACTAAAAGAGTTCTGGTGGTTAAATGGATTCCCCTTACAATGCTTATAATCATTTCTATGGTTGTTCTTCTCCTCATTCTCAATACATATTATTTAATATTGTAATAACGAGTATTATTATATATCTTTACTCTCTATAAGTAGACATAAGTAGGTAAAAAAAAAAAAATATTATATATCCATTTTAAGTATTCTAAAGAGTAGAACAAATAATAATAAATAAAAAACTTAATTAAAATAAAATAAAATGAAACAAAATAAGCTTATAAAGTATTTAATGCAAAATTTAATAGAACATATTATAATACATAATTATTTTATTTGGATTTTGTAGTATCTGGTTTTCTTCAATGTGTAAGATTTTTATTTTATCATTTTTTTTTTTTTTTAATAAAATACAAAGTAAGTTGAAATGTTTATTGATCAATTTATGGGGTGTTGGAATAGTAGGTGGTACTCGTTGTAGTGTTTTCATTTAACTAATTATTTGTATATATGATAATCATTTCGATAAATAGATATTTATATTCCAGATAGTAGTACTATTATGCCTGAACATAGTTCAGTATGGGTAGCATTATAGAGTGGGGGGTGGTGGGGATTGATACATTGAAATTATTATTCTACTGCACATAGTAAAGTATATCAGCAGACAAGATTTGTTAAGTTTATTTATTTTTTTTTTCATATTATTTTAAGATTTATTTTTTTTTTTTTAACTACAAAAAGATATAGAGAGATAGATAGATAGATAGATAGATAGATGGATAATTATTATAGATAGATAGATAGTTAGAGGAAGATGGAGTGCCTAGATTGTTTAATTATTGTAGTACATACGTTTATTATTTATTTTATTTTATAATTAGTTGTATATTAATTTTTTATTTCTCTAGATAGACAAGACAGAAAGTGACAAAGAGATACATAGATAGACAGCGAGCAGAGATAGACCGAACTTCCAACCAAAGAAGTGAGACCTAAGGAAGGAGAGTGGACTTAGAAAGGAATCGATATCTGCTGAGATCAGTAACTACATAATTTTGTTATAAATTTGTGAACTATTATTGTATTATTATACCTACATGCTTATATTGTATCTATTTCTATATAGCATACAAAGATATATTATATTGTACATAGTATAAATAGAGATAAACTCACTCATTCAAAACAAAAAAATAAACTAAATGTTCTAGTATACGCGTATCTTATACATAATAATGAACATATCTTCTGTTTCTTATTCCTAAAACAACCAAACATCAATCGGTTGTAGTACATTCCAAAACACCAAAAATTACACACGATTAGCAAAAAAAAAAAAAAAAATTTGATACCAAAATATGGTAGTACATATTCAAAACATCGGGTACTTCTATGGAGGAAAGAAAAGTCAAAGTCAAGGAATGGAATGGAATGGAATGCAATTGACGTTTTTTCCTCTTTAAAAATTACCTAATGGGTCCAAGTGTCAATGCGGGTAGGCCAGGTTCTTCTTATTCTGTATTTTGAATATAAAACACCAAAGGAGGAATGGATAGATAGATAGATAGTGTTGATTAAAGAAGGGGGTAAGGGGGTGAATGTAAAAAACAACGTTGCAATAGTAAAGTATCAAGTCGACGACGGTTACAACTGTTCTGAATATTTTTTATATTATACTACATAAATTATTATTACATATGTATGTAATTGTAATAGTATACATATTTAGAGAGAGTTTTGCATGTGTGTGTGTGTGTGTGTATGATTTTATGAGTGTGTATGTGTATGAATGAATGCATGAATATTTCCCACTCTTCGCCATCATCATACTCATTTTTTTGTTTGCTTTCAGTTACTCCTCATTCATACACTTACTCATTCACTCAATCTCTACTGAACGGACCCACACAAGTACTAATTAATTCTTCTAATTACTCTAAAAAAGGAGGAGGTGCAACCAAGAGAATCCTGAGTAAAGGCAGTGAGAGCAACAACAGCAGAAGCTGAGTCTCAAAATTTTCTTAAAAAAAAGTGAGCGCACCAATGAGTGAGTGAGAATAAACTGAGTGGCTGAGTGAGTGAGTAAGTAAATATAG
This sequence comes from Amiota mariae, assembly GCA_035041805.1. Lineage (NCBI taxonomy): Eukaryota > Metazoa > Arthropoda > Insecta > Diptera > Drosophilidae > Amiota > Amiota mariae. The sequence goes on along the minus strand of JAWNKV010001017.1, from coordinate 150,293 downwards.
AAGAGAGAGTAAACGAACGAACGCACAATTAAATGATGGCGTAAGCAGGAGAACGCCATCCAGCACCAGCAGGAGACTTGGATATGAGTAAGCAGCAACGAACAAACGAACGAACGAATGCATTTAGAAAAGAGCAAAACAGAGCGAGAAATCGATCGAGCAATAGTAGTGAAGAAAAAACGTCTTTTAAATTTATCAATGCGCAATTTGCGAAAAATTATTACTATAATACGAGTACGTGAGAATAATCAATAGTCGCAGCATTTAATTAGTGAGTCACGTTAAGTTTTATGAATAGTACGTGAGTGCGTCGGTCAGGTCAGATAGCATACATACAATACATTACGTATACGTTACGTTGTATTTAATTAGTATGTAAAGCTATGTACACACTAGCCGAACGAACGGGGATGAACGAGAGCGAACTCATTTCTTTGCTTGCGCTAGGGTTCGCTCGTAAGGCTGAACAACACCGCATAAACCCAAAGGTACGAAATACACGCAAATAACGAATTATTTGTGTTATAATGTGGACAGTAAACAAACGTTCGCTCACATACGTTCGCGTTCTTCCACCTAATGTATACAAAGCTTTATATTGTACATATTTTATTACGTAAATGATTAGAAGTTGTCTTGTCTTGTTGTTTGTTACTTATTATTATTGTTTGCTTACGAACAAACAAATTTCTTTTAATTTATTATCACTATTATATTTAAATTGATTTTTTATTTTGTAATTTATACTATGTGCTGGTTGTTTTACGTTTTCATATACTTACGTATCTTTTTGCCAAATTGACCGCTCATCGATGGTGATGCATCATTTTTAAGTGCACGTATGCCGCTACGTAAGTCACGTGCTTGATATTTAATATTTGGTACCGAAAGCAAACGCTGATCACGTTTCTCTTTAAGTTTTTGTCGTGAAGGTTTCATGGGCACACCAGCAGTTGCTCCTTGTTCTCCACCACCTCCGCCACCTCCACAACCTCCACCACCTGCGCCACCTGCACCACTGGTAAGTGGTAAATTATTAGGGCGATAATTGGATTCGAAATTATCCCCTAAATTTGTTGATTGATCGAAATCAACACGTTTCGAATTGGCGGCAGCAGCAGCAGCAATAACAGCGGCTTGCTGTAATTCGCCTGAGTATATTGAATCGATAACATCCTTATCCTTATTAGAGGCTGCGGATGCAGCAGCTAAACGTGCTGCTGTCGCATTGGCAACGGCATTTGCTGAGGCCAAGCTGAACGAGGTATTTGTCGGGAGTGGTGGCGTGTGAGTGGGTGCTTGGCCAGCTAAGCCAGAAGTTGATGCAGGATCACAATCAATGTTAAATTCATCTAAATTCATATCAGCTGCATTCATACTTTCGCGACATTCGACTGCCATAGCTACATCTTTGGGTGAGGATTGATCACTGTCACCGCCGCCAGCGCCACCTTCAGGTGAGGTCTCTTTTTGTGTATAGAAAATTGAACTGTTCTTGAATTGCTCAATGTCGGTATTAACATTCAAACCGATTTTCATATTGACTTTTGATAATTGACGCTTCAAATTGAAGGTCTTCCATGACATAGACTTGCGTCTGTCCTGAAGTTCCTTAGGTGCAATTGACGATGCCTCATCACGTTGTGGACTCTTGCTTAAAAGAGCATTACCAGCAGCTCCACCTGCTGTCAGTTCATTTGGCATATTGACATTCTCTGGTGATGTTGGTCGCGATGTATCGCCAACTCCACCCCCACCTCCAGTAGAAGGAGGAGCAGTGGTGGTAGTAGTAGCAACAGCGGCAGCGGTGAATGCCTCATTTGCTTCGGGTATGAATTCAATAGATGGACTATCGGGACTTGTTGTATCGTTAAGCTAAATTAATAATCAATCAACAATGGTCAAATTGGTCATGTTTTAATGATTTTGATTATATGTAATACAATTCATCGTTTCATTTACGTAAGTAAAAAAAGTGGGACGGGGGGACCAAAGGGACAAAGGAGGAGGAATGAAGATTATATTTTTTTATTTATTATTTGTTTTGTTGTTTTTCATTTGATTTTATTTGTTTGTTGTTGTTTTGGTTTGGTTTGGTTTGGTTTTATTTGTTGATGTTTTTGTTGATATTTTTTAATTGTTTAAAAAATAATTTAAATTTGAAAAAATAAAAATAATGCCAAAAAAAAATTAAACAGAAAATAATCAAAATTTTTATAAATTTTACTTTTTTTTTTTTATTTTATGTTAAAAAGATTTTTTTAGTTTTTACTTAGTTTTTGTTTTGTTTCTAATTTAAGCTCAACACAGATCAGAGAGACAAAGATTAAACACACATACGCACACACAAAAAAAGCGAGCGAAGAGTAAAAAGAGAGAACAAGAAAAAAAATCCCATAAAACTCAATATTTATTATAATTGATTAATTGATTTATTAGTTGATTGATTCATGTTCGATTGATTAATTAATTTATATGGTTTTTCATTAAAATTTTATTCTTTTTCATATTAGTATTCAATGTTAGTTACAATTAATTATATATGTAAGTATTTAGGCATTTGGTCATGTCTTCGTGTATATGTTATAAACTACCCTATATACATATACATAAGTAGGAGTATACATATATTATATATAGAGAGAAAGATAGAGATAGAGACGTAACATAACGTAATCATAATTCATTTATTGAGAGACCAACAAAAAAAATCATAAATCAAGACATGAAATTGTAAATAGGGCGAATGGTTCCCGAATTTGGAATAGTCCTCAATAATTTCAAAGCCTAGAAAAAATATACTAGAATATACATAAATAATAATGGACGCTCACACAACAAAACAATGCTATTGATTGAATAAGAGTACCTTAAATTTGGTCATACGTTCGTGTACATGACAAAATATCTTTTCTTAAAATTAAGTTATAAATGTTTATTATTATACTATGTGGGCCATTCACTATAACGCTCTCCCTTCAGAGGGGAAAACAAATGGTGAAAACTTTAGACTCCAATAAGGTAACAGCGGTAAACTCTACGTGGGTCGTTCAATAAGTATTTAGAAAATCCGAGAGATGACGCTCGTAGTATCTATTTTTTATATCAATAATATCGAACAAATAGTTTCATTATGCTTTTCACGCAGTGAATAGTATTATAAGTTTCTAACACATAGAAGAAGACATTGGAGACCCCATTAAGTATATATATTCTTGATCAGCGTGACGAAAAGATTTGATTTAGCCATGTCTGTTTGTCCGCCTGTGTGTATGCAAACTAGTCCCTCAATTTTTGAGCTAGAGAGCACTATACCCAATACACTTGTCGGAATCAGCCAAATCAAACCACCAGGAGGGGTATCTTCCATACAAACCCAGATTCAAATTCATGTTCTTATTAGAACAACTTTTCTGTTTTTTTAATATCGACTTGAAATTTGGATACTATATCTGACCCATATCCACCAACTATGTAAATTTCAGGGCCCTCGGACCACTAGGAGGCATACCTCCCATACAAAACATGAACTTAGAACAATAATCAGAAGATATAAAAGATGCTTGAAGAGTATTATAGCTTCGCATAGCCAAAGTTAATATTTTTTTTTACTAATTTTTAATGTTAATTGAAGCACCAAAAATGTTTGTGTATTGGAAAAAATGGAATCGTGTGATCGATTCTAAGACTGGCGAAATCAGCCGGCAAGGATTCACTAGAAATCATCTACAACGACTATTATGGAAAAGGGCAAAGAATAACTGGAGAGTATTATAAGTCGTTATTATATATCGCTTGGGCAAAGAAATCGAGACAAAACACCCTCATTTGAAAAAGTTAACGATTCCCTTTCATCAAGGCAATGCAAGGCTGCACACATGCGCAGTATCGATGGCCAACATTATGGAATTAAAATTTGAATTGATACAACATTCACCGTATTCACCAAATTTGGACATCAAATTTCAAATCTAAAAAAAAGGCTCGGCATACAACGTTTCAAGTCGAACAAAGAGGTCATACTGAAACAAACGTCTATTTTGAGGAATTTCCTACTTTTAGGACGATTTAAAAAATTTGGGAAAAGAAAAATTGAAAAAGTGTATAGAGAGAGCTAGAAGGAGATTCTATTGAAACATAAGAAGAAAATTTGGAAAAAAAAAAATTGTTTTTCTAAGGACTTATTGAACGACCCACGTACTCGTACTTCGAAAAAGACCCAGAATGATTTTTTGAGTTTAACAAAAAAAATATATACATTTCGATTTTTAATTTCTATGGAATCCTATAACGCCTAAGATTAGTTAAAATAGATCATACTTAGACCATCAATGGATCCAATTTTTAAATTTTTCAAAAATATTTATTCACCAATTTATTATTTTTTTTTTTTTTTTACTTGTATTTTTAACACGTGGAATATCCAAATCTGAAAGAGAATTCTCATTGGACTCAAAAGGTGGTGGGTGACTAGTTTAATTCCAAATTTCTATACAAAAAACCAAAGCCAAATATCAAAATTTTGTTTTTTTTTTTTTTTTTTTTTGGGTCACAAAAATAGAAAACTACAAAATGTATTTTATTTGACAAAAAATATGCAGTCATAATGGTTATTTGATTTGGGGGTTACGGGGCTTTAAATTTCCTCTTTAATGTATTATATTCATCAAAGATTAAGTATATTCATAAGTAAAATTGGAAATATAATATTAAAAAATATAACATTGAAATAAAAACTTAAAATATTTTAGTTTCTAAACAATTTAAGAAAAGCAACATTTTCAATTTCTACAAGTATGAAAAGTTAGAGAACTTTCAACATAAAGAAGAGATCAGAATATACGTTTCTCATGTGCATTATTCATGTATTATAGTAGTACAATATTTATTTTTTATTATTTCATTGAAATTATTTGTATTGTTCTCAAATTATTATTTAAGTGAAAGAGTTGTACATATTTTTAACGTGAAAACGTTTTTAAAAAAAAGTTCGATAATCATATCAAAATGTAAGGCAGCGTTGCACCCAAACGCTTTTGGTGTAGCCAATATTTTTAATATATCTCGTGACTCAAAAGTCGTAGCTCCAATTAATTTATATATTGTAAAAGAAGAGGAATTTATGTTGCCTGTAAGTTTAAGTTTAAATATAATTTCATAATTATGAAAATGCTGCAAATGCAAATTAGAAGAATATAAAAGACAATTTTTTGGATAATCCATCGGAAAAGTTGCAAATTTGGATGTATGTATTTGAATTTTTATATTGAAATCTCAATAAATTAAACAGTAAAGAACACTTTTAGGGATAACATTTTTAAAGATTTTTTTTCTCTACTCCTTTTGTTATTGTTGTTGTTGCTATTGCTATCGTGGGCATATTCGATGACGTCACACCAAATTGTTAACAAACTATTTATGCAGGATCCTGTTATGTTGGCTTGCTAAGAATGACTGTACATGCTTTCGAAAACGACATTTACGTTCATCTTTCATTGTATGTACGAGTAGTTGTACTTTGCTTTTACTCATCAGTATTTTTTTTTTTTTTTTTTTTAATTCATTGTTTAAATAAACAGTAAATAAAAATTCTAAGTCAGTCATTTGAAAGCATTGTAATAAAGATTAAAGTTTTTCACTAATATTAATCCAATATCATTCAATTTCTTTACTTTCGAACATAGAATTGTGAGTTCTTGCGAACTGTTGTTGTTTCCTAAATCACTTTTTCGTCACGCAGTTTAAATTGCCAATAGTCGGACACCAAATATGATTCATAAATTGCTCACGAGAAACGTTTTCAATGCGGATGTTTATCAAGGAAAGGGTGCTACACTTGACTTGTTGAAAAACACTAAGCTTGACTTGATTTATTTTTTGGGAATGAATGCTTTTTTGGGGGGTAACTTGCAAGTTCGATTTGTTGACTTGCTGTAGATCTCTGATAAGTATGTAGATTTTTCATTTATTAAGAAAAAGAGTTATGAGATCTGATTGCGAAAGACAAATTGTATTGAATCTTCTTCTATGAAACCGAAATTTGTGATATACCTGTATAGTCAGTCTTCTTGGTTTATTTTTGTTATCATTTGGTTTCATTTCAATATTAATTAATTATTTATGTATTAATTTATTTTTGATTTAATTTTAAAGACTTTGAATTAAATTATTGGAATACTCTATGTAGTATAAGTAAGTATTTTATTAGTACAACTATATTTAATAATTTATTTTTTAGATATGCAAGAATTTATAAACAATTTCGAACCCAAAGATTTCATTATAAAAATACACTTAAAGATATTGTAATTAATTTTAAATTTCTTAAATCATTTTTTGTGTTTCAAATAAACTTGTTTTTTTTTTTTTTTTTAATAAAATGCATGAAAACTTAAAATGTGTATTAACATCTTTGAAGTATGTAAGCTTTATATGGAAAATACACAATTTAAGTAATAGACGACGAGAATTACGAAATTGTTAAGTTGAAAAAGTTAAAGGATACAAAAAACTGAAACATAAATTCAAAAAATTAACACAATTATACAAATTTTTAAGGCATTCCTAATAAGATATACAACACACACACACACACACACACACACACACACACACACGCACGCACACACACTACACACTTGGAATAATAAAGAGAAACATTTAATAAAATAATTTTTTTTTTTTTTTTTTTAAGAATTGAAACCAAATTTGAAAAAAATAACAATTGAGTACTTCAAACTTCGATTACCGAAGCTTACGTAGTACATACCTTTCACACACCCAACTGATCGTAATTGAGTAATCTACAAGTAAGTATATTGTGTTGGATTTTAATTTAAATTATTATGGAAGTTTTCCAGTAATAATGGAACTTCGGATTTGGCATACATGATTTATTTAAAATACAATAATATAATGAGTCTGCATCAACTTTTCACATACACTTAGTAGAAAAAATATATTGAGATTACAGAAAAGTTAATGTAAAAGTGAGTAGTTTGAAAGCCAAGGTTCATTTAATTATTGTATGGCGGGTCTATACTTTCCAGTAATCAGCGAATATCGTATTAAATTATTTATGTATGAGAAGAATATCGAACACCAATTCTTAAAAAATGTGCATGTCATGTAATGCAAATACCGAGTTCGAATATCAAGGTTCTTATGATTTTGTATGGAACCCAACTCTATCAATAATCAAGGAATTTCGGATTCGACACAAGTAATATGGTACAACAATTAGTTATGTAAGTGTGTTTTAATTGTCCACCTTTAGCTCCACTTTAAATATGTGGAAATGACATAAAAGATTCAGTATAAAAACACAGTTTGAATATCAAGGTTCACTTGATTGGTTACCTTTACCAGTAATCAGGGAACTTTGGATCCGATATATAGTAATGTCAGTGTCAGAGAATTTCTATCGATTTGATAGATTCATTACTATCTAATCTGTTTTGTACAGGAGTAGAAATATGGTCAAACGGACGAACATGGCTCAATCGATTCCCGAAGCACGGTTCTAAGGGTTTCAAATATTACGACAAATTGATAAGATCTATTTATACTTGTGTGAAAGATATATTAAGTATGTTGAAAAGAAATAAATTTGTCCATCAATAAAAGAAAGTGTGATTAAGTGTGATTAAAAGAGAGAGAAAAGAGAGAGAGAGAGCGAGAGCAAGAGAAAGTGGGAACAGTTTATTATTAAATTGTTTGCGGATGTGTTAGGTTTATGTGTGTGTTTGTATATGATAAAAGTGTAAAAATGAAAAGAGAGAAAGAGAAAACCT
>JAWNKV010001017.1:0-140000 GCA_035041805.1 Amiota mariae | reverse complement strand
TTCGACTACTGTGTGCCAAAATTTTAACATATGATTCCCTGAGAGGGATGATTAGAAGCAGGGTAATTCCATCAGGCATTTTAATCTATACTAACCGTTTCAAGACGGAAGATTATACTGACGCTGGCAGTAGGAATTAGCAGTTCAACTATCGTATCGTCTACCAGACTTGACTCTTATAAGGCAGAGATCTATGCAGTTTGGCAAGCATTAAAATTGATCAATATCTTGGATTGTACCAGAGCCACATATCAATCTTTGCTTACAGTCGCAGCCTGACATCAATCAAGGTTCTACCATTTCACAAGTAATCCGCAACGCAGCCCAACATTACTCAAACGCAGTCAATAAGATAACTGCTTGATAGCCAGGCTGCTACCACAGTATCAAGAGCAAAACTATTTGCAGCGGCTTTTAACAAAGCTTGGCATCACTCAATTACTAAAATCTGCCTGGCCATTCTGGATTCGAAAACCGAGGAACTAGCAGGTGAATGAAGCAGGCTGTATTGTCGCTAGGACACTCTAGCTTTGCTACCAGTTGAGACTGATCTCCGATCTCCTACATTTTAACAAGAAAGGAACTCGGACGATGAAGGGAGGTCTAGCACGGCACTGCGCAATTGTGTTGATGACCCAAAGGTTGCATGTCCAACATCAAGATTTCTGTCGCAATTGTGTAGATGAGGAAGAATTAGAAAGTATTAAACACCTCTTATGTGACTGACCTGCTCTTTTTGGTAAACGAACACGTCTTATCGGGAAATCCTTCTTTGATAATTTGGGCAGTTTGGCGAAGTTGCACTGGTGGACTTGGCTCTGTTCGTGGATTCTTCGGGTTGGTTTTTTGAGACTGAGGCAGACCTCTGAGACCGACGAGGAATACTCTACCCTATCAAATAACCCTAATCCCCTCTCCCGTTCCCCTTTTTATTTCCTATAATCAGGCATCACAATGCGCCGCAAGGCTTCTTCTTCTTCTTCCCTTTAAAATATTGCTAATCAAATGGATCAAAGTTCCATCTTATCTATCTATGAACAGGATAATTCAATCGACAAATCTTAGTCTAAGTAGAATAATTTAATTGAATCTTTTCCAAATACTTTCAGTAGTTTTGTGTTTTCCAATTTATTAGCGATGCCAATTTACCATCAACATTAAAATCACCAAAACGAAGCAAATATTGTAACGTCTTCGGAAGGGATTATAGTAAAAAGAAATCCATTAATCCGCTCTGAAAGACCATTTGTCAAAAATATCGATAAAATAATGGAAATCGTCATGAAAACAGTCGTGGTAGAATTGCAGTGAGCCGGCGCAAACGATGGCCAAGCCAGAATTGACGGGTCAATAAGGTTTTGCTATGTGTTTGATGGGATTGGTAGGGAATCATCTATCATGAGCTGCTTCCCTACGGTCAAACTGTTATTTCAGTCCTGTTTTGTCAACAACTAGACCGTCTGATGAAAGTAATCGCCAAGAAGCGACCAATAGGAGAGGAATTATTTTCCATCCGGTCAAAGTCAGGCCACACACATCGATAGTGACTCACCAGAGTCTCCGGAAGCTTGGTTGAGAGGTTCTTATGCATTCACCTTATAGCCCGGACCTGGCACCTGTTCCTGTCTACGTCAAATGATTTTACTGGTGGGAAATTTGCCTTAAGAAAAACTTGTGAAAAACGACTGTCTCAGTTTTTTGCCAATAGAGACGAGGGTTTTTATTTAAGATGCAAAAAATAGCAACCAGTTATTGAACAAAACGGTGCATAGTTGACGTAAATCGGATCATTCTAACTATGCTAGAAAAAGCCTTCAATTTCTTGCAAGAATAATGGATTTCTTTTTATTACACCTTATACCATTTATCTTTTAAGCACAACGATCGAGATACAATATATATTTCATTTAACACGAGTATAGTGTGTCCCTGTTTACCTGTAACTTTTTCAATAAAGACGATAATTTATTCTCATAGATATCTCTACCATATGTAATCTATCTACCGATTTATAAATCTCTATTTATGTATTTGTACCAAATTATTTGCAACTGTAATTTTATGTAGTAACTGACATATGTATGAGTATGTTCCACATCAAATTTCCTATCTAACAATCTACTTTGTATCCATCTAAGTATCTATATATTTGTCTATCATCTAAGTATCTATCAATCTGTCTAAGTAGTACCTATAGATCGTAATAGATTTTGTGTATGGTTTCTTTGTTGTTATTTAGTTTGAAGATGTATTTGTTGTTTTGCATTGAATTAAATGATACTCTCAATACTCTTTATAATTGAGTAGATTTATTATTTTCAGATTGAAATTGTGTAAACAATATAATAAACATTATTAATTGTACATGTAAAATTAAATAAATTTGTAATTTTCTATTATTAAATAAAAAAAAAAAAAAAAAACAAAAATATTGAATACTCAATTTCAAATGAATATTTGAATAATTGAACGAATGAATGATCTGATCTGATCTGATCTGATATGATCAAAATGATAGAACAAAGATAAATAAGAAATTGATTACAAGTAACTATGAGAATATTATTGGATTTGATTATTTTGGTATAATTTTTAAATCAATTCTTATATTGTATATATTTTAAGTATTTTTTTTTTTTTTTTTTAATTTATTTTTAACCTGAACTTGCTTTGTTAAAGTCGCCGACTGACATTTAGTTTTAGTTTAGTTTAGATTAGTTTTGGTGACAATAAAAAAAAAAAAATGATAACATAAGCATTTCATTACTAAGTATTGATTGATTGATAGAAATATTTCAATACATAAATATGATGCGGACACAAATCACATTCACATTTACGTAGTAGTAGCATTAAAAACTATTGAACTATTGAACTATTAAATTGATTGCACTATTTGGTTTAGTTGAACTGAACTGAACTGAACTGAACACCAAGTTACTATCACTATCAAAATCACTAAGTAAGTATTGTGTCCCAATAAATAGCATATAAATAATATTATTGTTTACGGTATATAGGCGAAGGCATAGAAGTGTAGAGGGGGCGGGCGGAACTGAGCGGGGGTTCGGGGGTCTAATACAAATATAGTATAATAATTTGTGCGTATTTTTAAATATTACATGCAGCACATAAAATAAATAATTTTATTTTGTTTTATTTTACTTATGCTTTCCTTTTACTACTTTGCACTTATAGTATGTTATTAGTAGTACAATATTTGGTATTTTATTTTTACTATTTATTATGTTATATATAAATATATTATTCTTTTTTATTTATTTTTTTTTTAATTATTTTTTTTTTTTTTTTATTATTTTTCTATATAAAGTAAATCTATTAAAGGATCTAATTTTTAATCAATTTGGGTGCTCAACTAGGCTCAACTACTAAATTGAAGTATTCGTTCGATTTGATAAAGATTTTTCATTTAATTTCTTTTATTTTTTTTGCATTTAGCTAAGCTTAGCTAAGTTACACAATCAGATAGAAAGTAATAAATAATGAAATAAAGAAATAGATAGACATAGAGAAAGAGAGAGAGACAGAGACAGATAGAGAGAGAAAGAGAGAGAGAGAGAGAGAGAGATATGCATGCCAGTTAACAGTTATCGGCGGCATTGAAATTCAACAGTTTAGTTTACTTTTGTTGATTTCATTCATCATTTTTAAGTAACTAAATAAGTATGTAGTAAGTAATTTTAATATTTTTCAGCACCCAAAATTATTTAATATTATATAAAATAAAATTCATTTTTAACACCAATAAGAAATAAATGATTCAAAAAGAAGAAGAAACGAAAAAGAAAATACCAAAGAAAAAAAGTAAATTCTTCGGTATCTACCAAAGATTTATGATTTCTACTTTTCATCGAAGGACATGGCATACAAATTTACTAAGTACTATATAGAAAGAAAGACAATAAGCGACGAATCCCTTCAAGCAGCAATTCGCCATAATATTTGACTAACACTCACTACCATCCCACCATCTTTGGCAAAGAGTTATATAATGCTATATATTGAGGATTGAGGCAGGTACGACAGTAGGTTCTTAGTGATGTCGTGATATACCTCAGGGGAAAAAGTATATATACGAGATATGTACGCCTGAGGAAGATGTCCGCGACTAGAGATTTTATTGAACTCGTAAATGTTAAAAGTAATAGTAATATCTTACAAACAGTATTCAAGAAAAGTAATGATAACGAAAAAAACCTTTTTTTATATTTTTCGATAAAACGTTTGTCAATTTTTATGGGTCTGGTAGCACTACGCTTGATCTCTTCATAATTGGTAGAGTTAAAAAACAAAAATGTAATCGTTTTTCTATGGTAATTGAATAGTAGTAGGAACTCGTAAGTGTTTATATTAATTTATGACACGATACTTAAAATGAAGACTTAGAAAGAATTTGTCATTGCAAAAAAATTAAAACCTGCGTACCTCCAATAAATGTCCCGTTCCAATTTCCGACGGGAGATATAAAATTACAAAAAGGACATATACATATGTATATTCTTTCCTGAGATAGAATAGATCTATAAAGTAACAAAATGAAGATTTTGCGTAAAATTTTAGATCAGATTTTCAGGTTGTTATACTTGTAAAGAGGGAGAGAAGCAGAAACAGATGGATGGATAGAAAGACAGACAAATAGATACCCTTATCTATAGAATTATGTTAATGCAGGAGGCAAGCAGACACTATCCATTATATAGTACTATATACATAAAGTGTTATAAGATATCCATCCCGAAGTATAAGGAGCAAAATAAAGATTTTGTTTAAAATTTTAGCTAGGATTTTCGAGTATTACTTGGATAGAGAGAGAGATAGAGAGAGATAGAGAGAGAGAGAGAGAGAGAGCAAATGCAAGAACTACATGGAAGGGCTATTTATCTAACAGATCTTCAATCCTGATGAAGCTGATCAAAATGTAGATTGCATAATAGTACATACTTAGGTTTATGTTTATCCAGATAGGCAGGCACAATATATTGTATCTGTTATAGTGAATATGATGTTATAGAGTATACAACTACTGTACTTTTAAAATATTATGATTTTGTTAAAATATTAGCTCGTATTTTCAGTATTTTTAAGATCCTCTCCCTATAATACTTATTTATATATTGGAGAAATGGAGAGAATTTAGACCAAATAAAAGGACACAGACAAACAGAAAAAGATAGGCGACTCGTTTTAATCTTAATTTTAATTATTCAAGATATAGAATTGTATGATACATAAACTATAATAGTATTGTAGTATGCCATTCTAGTGAAAAGTATAGTACATAAATAAAATTGGTTCAAATATTTCTAAAATAATAGAAATACATAGTAAATTAAATGGTAAAAGAAGCTTGCAAATGTTAGACAACTGTGTTGATAACAAAGTCAGTTGTCAAAGCGGCGGTGAGATATTAAATTTAAATACATAAATGTTTTGGAAGAAATTACAAAAATCAATAATTATTTACTAAATCAAAAATTATTAGTATTAGTTTAATAATATAATATTTAGTTTTAGTTTAGTTTAGTTTTGATTTTTATTAAAACAAACGAAAGAAAAATTATTAATATTGTATTTTTTTTTTATTTGTGCTTGTTTATAAATTTTTTTTGTTAATATTTTTTTTTTTTTTTACAGATAAATTTAAACAAAAAAAAAAAAATGTCAATTTAAAATACATTAAGCATTTTCATTTAAATTGTAATTCATTAATTAATTATTTATTTAATTAAGTTTACCCGAGAGCGAGCACTAAATAAATAAATAAATCAAAAATAAAACCAAAAGATAAAAACTAAAATAAATTGTAGACATGTAAGTATTTAGTAGTATGTAGAAGTAAGTATTTAGTAGTATTGTATCTATGTATCTATAAGAAACAAAGCAGCTCATTATCATATTTATCATCATCATTATAATAGTTATTATCATCATATTTATCATCATCATCAAAACAAACAAATTAAATATCAAATGAAATCAAAGCCAACAAAATAACGTAAAAAAATAAATAAAATGAAATCATAAAAATAAATATTTAAAATATATTCACACATACATACATATGATAATTGGACTATTCATATATAGTATTATAGATACATATATATGTATGCATATAGCAAGTAGTATTGATTATTCAAATACTTGATTATCTCTTTTGTATTTTTTTTTTTTTTTTTTTTTATATTTTCTGTTCATTATTAGCAAGGAGTTCAAAATTAAATTAAATTGTACAATAAAATAAAAAATTAGCAGTAATCATAATCATAATAATATTGTTTATACGTATATATATATATATTTATATATAAAGTAGGTATTTATGTAGAGAGAGAGAGAGAGATAGATTTATAAGGATATTTAAGTAGTAATAAGTAGTAGTAGAGAGCAATTGTGGTTTTGCTTTGTAATTGAGAATTTTAGTTTCGAATCACTTACCTGATCTGAACTGGGTGAACGACTCTGCTCCTCTTTGTTATCAATACGTTTGGGGCTTTTTGGTGTTCTCGAGTAAGGATCGTGTGCGCCATATAGATCGGGGCATGCAACACTCAATAGGCAAATTTTTTGGATTATATCAATTATGACAAGTCCATATTCGGTACCATAAGCCATTCTAAAAATAAACATAAGAAAACAACAAATGCTAAAAATGCTTCATACACGCACATAAATAAAATTAATATAAAATTATTAAAAAAAAAAAAAAAAACAATTACAAAACACAAATAAAATGCAAAATAATAAAATAAAAAAAATATAAAAATGAAAATAAAATGTTATTATATAAATTAAAAATAAAATAATTAATAATTCAAAAGTTAAATAATAAATTCAACAAAAAAAAAAAAAAAATAATAATACAAAAAATATAATATGAAAATGAAAATAAAATGTTATTACATAAATTCAAAATAAAACAATTTATAATTCAAAAATTAAATAATAAATTTGAAAAAAAAAATACTATTATAAATTTAAATTTTAAAGCAATAAGAATATAATTAAAAAAAAGTATACAATACTATAATAATAATTATTACAAATTATAGAAATAAGCAATTGGATTGCAACGTAAATACAATATAAACATTTGATTTGCAAAACAAAAACATTTAACTAAGTTGCACGAGTATATTAAATTCTTTACTTTTTTTTTTTATTGAGTTCAATTTGTTGTTTTTCTTGTCTTTGCATAATAAATATATTTGTGATGTAGATTCCCACCTATTACCGATCACTGAAAATTGTCAATACATTCAATCATTTCAAATTTGTACGTGTGTCTATCTTGAAGTTGAAAATAGATGGACTTATCTGACGAATAAAGTATTGTAATTGACGCATGGTGAAATATGTAAGTTAAATGAACTGATATCGAAAAACGTTATTGAAAAAACTAATTGGTTGAATATACTCGTATTATTTCGCTCCTTCCAAAACTTTCAGAAGTTCATTAAACAAAAGGCCTTTCATATATGCAATATATTTAATCAAATATATAAAAACCTTTTTGGACCATCGACTAGTATAAGAGAAATGGATAAGATAAGATAACATTTATGGATTTATTATAGTCATAGAACTGTGACACCAAAGTAAAGAATGTTAGTAAAACCTTAACATATGAAAACAAGTAAAAAGAAAATTAAATTTGGCTTCTATTAAGAACATAAATCTGAATCTGTGTTTGTATGAGAGGTATCCCTCCTGGTGTTCCGAGGGTCTTGAAATTTACATAGTTGTTGGATATGGGTCAGATTGTGTCTAAATTCCAATTCCGTACTACAATAACACAAAAAAGTTTTTCTAATAAGAAAATTAATCTGGATCTGGGTTTGTATGGGAGGTACCTCCCCAATGGTCCGATTCGGCTGATTCCGACAAATGTATTCCGTAGGTAACGAGGAGAAAGCTTCGTGCAAAATTGCAGCTCTCTAGCTCAAAAACTGAGGGAGTAGTTTGCATACATAGTACAGACGGACATGGCTAAATCAAAAAGTCTCGTCGCGCTGATCAAGAATATATAAATTAACTAAATTAAAATAGTTGCTTCCCCAGAACTGCACTATGAGCATTTAAAAATTTGGGAGTTACAATTATTGAAAACAGTTTTTAAAGGTCATAGACCTGTAACAGCACTATTATTATTATTAGCTGCGATCACTGATGACCCGCACCGCATGTTATGCCGCTACACCCGTTAACCTATGAGAGGTGTTAATGCCCTACAGCATTTCCGAATGTTATGTTAACTTATATTATATTATATTATATTATATACTTTATGGGGTCTCCAATGTTTACTTCTGAGTGTTACAAACTTCATGACTATTCACTGCGTGAAGCGTATAAGAATAATTTAGTATTATTAAATGTTGTCAGTTTCAGTTTCAGCGGAAGAGGTATGAACTGTCAATTGGTAAAATATTTCGGGTGGTCAGGTGGCCCATGAAACTTTACCATACTGGCCAATGGAGAAGCTTCCTACACATATAAATAAGGGTACAATATCAAGAGTGCCGGAGAATTTAGACAAGTCTCATCAACTCCAGACCAAAAAGTAAGTTCCAAATGATCAAATATCCTGGTATGACTTTAAATTTGATACCTTCGAATATAAATCTAAAAACATTGCTATACATATATAGTATATTGTATATTCTGTGCCATCTGTGTGTTACCAAACCTGCATCCTCTTCCAGAGGGCTATGTTTAAATTATGGGGCACGGCTGGACAGGAACCCACGAAACTTGTTTCCGTAATGCCCAACGGAAGATGCCCCTTAACCAGATGATTGATCCAAATCAAATATCAAAGAAAATAATTTCAAAATTATCTGTTTGTTATTACTCACTCAAAATCAGTTCGGAATTTGAAATTTGTATTAACTTTTTAGTTAAACATTTCTATTGTAAAACACGAATTTGTGTTTTGTGCTTTAATGCACCAACAAAGAAAAATTATACAATAAATAAAATAAAAAAAATTTAAAGAAAATAATAATTTAATGAAATACAAGAAAATCAAGAAACAAAATTTTGATTTGAAAGTTTTTTGATTTTTGCAAATCATAAATTAACTGTACTTTCTAGCATATTTAGCATTACTCAATAAAGATCTACTAAAGATGCCAAGTTATCATAACCATAACACTTAATTGCAAATTGCACCTGCATTGCATCAACGAAGATCTTTTTGTGAACTACAAATAAATTCTAACTGATGAAATTTGTGTGTTCGATCGATCTGGAAATCTAATTAATTTTTAAAGTTATGTACTCTATAGATTTCTACAATTATAAGTATATAATAATTGTACATATATATTTATGTATGTATACGAGTATATGCCTATCATTTATTTAGTTCAATATATTCTATAAATTAAGATGATTCCTATAGATATGTACTTGTATATAGTATAGAAGGTAAAATAAATTGATTTATTGGGATCGGGATCGGGATCGGGATAAGTTAAGCTAAGCTAAGCTAAGCTAAGCTAAGTTAGGCTAAACTAACATCCATGCAAGACTTTCATGTGTGTTTTGTGTGAGTGTGTGAGTGTATAAACTTAATCTTAATATTATCATTTGATTAAAACAACAACGACAACCAACAAAACACATATATTAAGCATTTTATGAAGAAACTTAAAGCTTGATTAACTATAATACAACATGTATAATATTATTATGTCAATTCTTTCTTATTAATTTATATTTAAGACCCATTTCTAAAATCACATCACCTCATCACATCCCATCACAACTCACCTCACCTCACCTCACCACACCACACCTAAACTAAACTCAATACAATTCAATTTAACTCAACTCAACTAATCTTAATTCAATTTTCACAATATGATTATTATAGTTCTCCAAGTCACTAACTGACTGACTCTGACTAACTAACTGATTGATTGACTGACCGACCTACTGATCTTTATTATACTAAGTATGTATAGTAATATTTGTTGTTTAATTTCTTTTAACTTACAATCCATAACTCGAATTGATACATAATGAGGTAACCTGCACGGTGCGTCGATTGGGACCAGTTGTCAGACAAACCAATTGTGACTGGAATCCTGGCGGTTTACGGTGTGCACCATATTTCACCTTCAATGTGCATTCCGCCTTTAAAAACAATAGAAAAACAAAAATAAGAAATTATCATTCTGATCGAATTGCTATTCTTATTGTACTAAGTATTATCAACTACTAACCTTATCGGAATCACTTGATTCAGTTTTTTGCACTTGATGTGGTATAAAATCACATTCCGGACTTGTACCGTAAATGTCATCGAAATTTTCATAGAGTATTGGTATCTCTAAAACTAATACCTCTGATGTTGATTCGACTTTACGAAACTTAAATAACATCACTTGACCCATAGCACCAGCTACGCAAAGTCGACGTGACTCCGAGCAAAGAAATATTAAGTGTACAGCCAAAGGATTATCCACACCGCTACTATCCGTATGATGAATAATATTACGTGGTTTCTCAAACATTTTCGCCGTTTTCAATTTATATAAAATCTACATGAAAACGACCGAGATAGCATCATATTAGTATACATGTGTGTGACTGAGAGAGTGAATGAGTGAGTGAGTGAGTGAGTGAGCGAGTGAGTGAATGAGTGGATGAATAAGAAATAATATGATAAGTGAGTAAGTGAGTGAGTAAGTGGGTGGGTGATTTGTTCAATATTCTCTGTATATATATTTACCTGTAATGTACCAGCACCAGAATCCCAAAACTTCAAACTACCATCTTGATGACCGGTTATAACAATTTCGGAATAGCTGCAAGAGGCCGGTGACCATTCACCACCCGAAATGGGCCATTCACGTTCAGAGAATCCGGTTTTTTTACTGGTCGTAGTGCGACCAACCTAAACGAATAATAACGAAAAATTATTTAATAATACTTACTACATAAATATACATATGTACATATATATGCATATTACCTCCCAATTTTGGGATATGTGTGCATTGTGATGAAATAATCATTTCAATAGAATATCTTAAGGAAAGCAAAAGATTGCTTTAATTAATTAAAATCTTACAAACACTCAAATGTTTATATGGAAGTTATACTAATGTATCCATTTACTGATCATAATTGATTCAAATTTTGGAAATATTTTGTGGTAAATGTTATTTTATTTGATTTGTAATTTAAGATGATTATAGAGAAGCGCACATGATTAATGAAACGAATTTTTTTATGGGGACTGACTCCCTCTTCCAGTAATCGAGGGAACTTTAATTACTGATTCTGACAAATCTAAGAAACTAGAACTCATCAAACTGATTATTTCCATATAAATATGTACCAAATGTACTGTGTACTGTTCTCGAGTCTCCAATGCAAAGTTCTACTTATGTATATAACTTATTTTGATTCTGATTTTATTATATATGTATGTATGTATGTATATTCTTAAGAAGCTGATTGGATGATGACTTACAGAATAAAAAGCAGGAACCAAATCCGAAGGGCAATCGGTTAAATATGTGCAACATGTAACAGGTGATTCGTGTAAGTCCATTGGATAAGGCGATTCAAAACATGGAAAACCGGGTGTTAGTAAGTCTATTAATACTAAGTCATATTGTAGAAGCACTGCTATCGCGTAGGGTTCTTGTGTTTCTGTAAGTAGGAAAAATGGTGATTTAAATTTTGTAATTTTTGTATATTGTTTTTTATTTACAAAATGATATTTTAATTTTGATTAAAATGATATAGATTTTTTTTATTATTAGATAGCAAGAGGATATAAATTTATTTGAATCATAATAATATTTATCATCATCATCATCATCATTATGATCATCATCTAAATTGGACTGGATTTATTATTCTATTATTCTATCGATTATTAAAATGCCTTTGTATCTATCAACAAGATTAAGTTAAACATCTCATTGCAATTTATTCAGTCTAATGTTTTGTGTATTTTTCACTATCATATTATGTATTATTATCATTCTCCAAGAGTATCTATCATTCACTATTACATAATTATCCACAGAATGATTGCTTTATGGCTTTCTACTTATAAGTGTATTCTAACAAATTGCCATTATTTCTATGGTCATGTTCAGCGTTGTTGTCCTCAATGTATGCCATTTCTTCTACTAGTGTATAGTATATTCATGCCATTGACATGATTTTCATGGTCATCTTTGTCATTCTTAAAATCAAAAGTATCAACTAATTTATGTATGTCATTGAAGTGACGTCACGATTTTTGTCATCATCATCAGCAGCAGCATCATCAGCAAGGTTGTTAGTCTAGTTTAGTGTTTTGCTACTCACCGCATGGCCATGGATTATCGCATAAAGTTATAAAATCAACAACAGAATGCTCCATTTCCAAGACAGTTGTTGTCTTGCCCACCATGACCGTAATACAATTCGATTTCAAACTTTTCTCCGATGACATACCACCAGAAAAAATTGTAAAAGTGTCACTGTAATGAAATGGTACAAGAATTATTATTATCGGAAACTTAACTCAATTGCCATCATCATCATAATCATCATTGACTTACCCAGATGCATTTGACTTCAAGTCAACTTTATAAATTGGTTTACATTTCTCTGCATTGCCATCTTTTGAGGTTTTCACTGTAATTTATTTAAAAAAATTTACAGAGATTAATATGAAATAATTCAAAAAAGAAACTTCATATTAAGTAAGTACATATACAATGTAAGTGTACTTACAATGCGGGCAGACTTGCGATTGCGGCTTTGGTATAGGTTTCATTGGCCATGAACATATTGAACCATCTGTATGCGATGAAACAAAATATTTGCCTTCATAATGCCAAGCAATCGATTTAACAGCCTCAGCTGCCTGCCATCGTATCTCGGCACATTTTGCTTTAAGATCCCATAAAACAAGTAGCCCACATTCAAATGCAATTAGCAACTATTATAAAAAAACAACAATATTACATTAATCATCATCATCATCAGCATAATCATTAATCATCAAATTATATAGTAACCTTATTTGCATCCAATGGATTATCACATAACGCAATCACAGCACCAGGATGACTAGTTCTAACCCTAAAATAAATAAGAAAAATATTTTTGTATAAATTATAAAATACGAGTACAATACTTATAATACAATTTCACTAGATCAGTGGCTCTTAACCGGTGATCCACGGACCACTGGTGGTCCTTGGAAGCAACCGAACTGGTCCGCGAAGCTATCCTAAAAATATTCATGAAATACCACTCTCAAACGACACAGTGAAATCGCGTATTCAAAACATGTCAAATGATATTGAAGAACAAATTAATGATAAGATAAAATGTAATCCTTATTTTGCCCTACAATGTGATGAATCTACCGATGTTTTATAATGTTGTCAATTACATGTATTTATTCGATTTTTGAATGACAAAGAGGAGTCAGTAATTTCTCAAGAACTTGAAACGAGGTCGTTAGGTGGAGATGTTACGGATGTAAGAAGTCAATACTTGGAGAATTATGGACTTATGTGGGAAAAGCTTGCGGGATTTTGTACGGATGGTGCTCCTGCTATGCTTGGTTCCCGTTCTAGTCTTGTAGCATTGATAACAACAACAAAAATTCCATCTGTAATTACGACGCACTGCATTATTCATCGACAAACATATTGGGTCCCGGCATGTTTTGCTATTGCGAAAAAACAACTATAAAAATAGTTAACTTAATTAAATATAATACTCGTCTTTTCAAACAATTGTGCTTTGATATAAAATCTGTACACGAAACTCTGCTTTTTCACACAGAAGTGCGTTGGCTTTCCAAAGCATACATACTATCGAGGTTGTACGAACTGAGAGAGGAAGTACAAATATTCTTAAGTAACAAGGAGAATAAGAAGTTGCTTTATCAGTTTTGTAACTTATTGCTTATTTTGTAGATTTTTTCGCACAACTAAATAAATTCATCCTTTAATTGCAAGGATAAGGAAATTTGAAGTTACAAGGCAAGAGCAAACTTCGGAAACTGATTCGCAATCTTTTCATTGGGCAACGTTTCTGAGGTGCCTGATGAAATTCAAGAAGAAGTTATTGAAATGCAACAACACAATAACGAATGAAAGAAACATTTGAAATAGGAATCAATCTCAAAGATTTTTGGAGCCAAGAGGCAATTTGTTTCCCAAACATTGGAGAAATTGTCACACGTTACCTAAGTCTATGATATGGTTTTAGCGAATCGAAGACTGAAAGTGCGAGGCCATAGACATTTCAGTTCACTGTCAATCTTAAACAGAGACACTAAGCAACTGTTACAACAATGGATTGGGTGAATGAATAAACATCCGAAAATGGTCAGCCGAATAAAGTGATGTTTCTTTTTTTTGCCATGCAGTATAATTCAAATCGATCAATGACTATTAATGTACTAAGCACTTAATTCTTGAAAACAATTTATTATTATTATTATTAAGTATTGCTAAATCTAAATAAATAGATGGGAGGGACTAAATATGTATATTGTATCACCAAAGAAACATATGTACTATATGTATGTTATTTTGAAGACTTTGACTTTGAGCCAACAAATATGAGAAGCATTGAACTAAATGTATTAAGTTTATGTCTAAGTCCTTGTTGACCAATCCTTGTACAATATAAGATTTACATATTGTTATATCTGCCGCAAAATCAAGATAGAACTTCCATGAACATTTCACAAAACAAAATCTCTTGTAGATGTGGTAAAGATAGCTCTGTAAACTAGCTAAATCAAATTAATAATTCATATATTATTTCCAGGCTTTCTATTAATAAATTTATGTAAATCTTACGTGAAGTTAATGTAAGTTTCGACATGACTAAAAACAGATTTTTCGATATACAATGAATTTTTGTTTAATTTCAGCTCGATATCTCGAAAAGCAATTGCCGTGGACTGACTCTTTTTTTTAGTGTCGCGAAGACATGATAGAATATCACTTTCAGATTTGTATTTTCATTTTCCTTTTAATCAACTAAACAAGAAATTTTCAATCATTTTCAAACTTCATTGCTGATTCTGTTTCATTGTGATATTATAGTGTTGATGATGATAATACTTACACTTCAATTGCTTTGTTCCAGTTAATAACGTATCCACTAAGTGCAAATGTATCTATGTGAACGACATGTATGTTGCCTTTCTCGGTGCCGACGTAAAGCCATTTGCTGGCAACAGGTAAATGTATACAGGTTACGCTGTAAAAGAATAATGACAAGCAAAATTTTAATATTACATCACATATGTATGTTATTCATGCAATCAATTGATTGCTAGATTGCATTGGATTGGATTGGATTGGATTGGATTGGATTGCATTGCATTGAAATGAATTGAGTTGCATACCGCTCTCTTTGAAATTTAAGACTCTGTACAACTTGTGGATTTTTTTGTCGTATATTCCACAAGTGTATGGTATCATCAGCCGTAACTGTAACCAATGCGCCATCATTCACTAAGAATTCTGTAAAGATGACAGCACATTCAGATTCGCCTTCATGTTTAGCTGTTGCATCGACACCAGGACGACCCAAACTATATTATTATTATTATTGTATAAATAGGAGAAAAGATTAATTAATAAAGAAATCTTTATGATTCAATGTAGTACTTACATTCTTATATAGCCTGATTTATCACCAATAACTAAGAGTTTTTGTACTGGATCAAAGGCAAAGGATGTGGGTGAATATGGAAAGCCATGACGAAAAGTCTAAAAAAAAAAAAAAGAAAGATAGAAGGAACATAAAAATATTGAGTTATAAACAACACACACACACACACACACACATCTTATATAAAATATTAATAAAAATATAGTAAGTATTATAGCCATTCACATTCTTTCATTCCAATTTCAATCTTCAGAAATGCAACCCATTCTATATTTTCATTTAATGGAAAACTATTGAGAACTCTGCCTAAAAACTATACATTTATATACTTATGATTATTCAATTTGTAACCTTAAAGATATAATTATCTGCATGTGCCTACTAAAGTATTTTGTTTGTATTGTCAACCACTAAACATATGAAATAGTAAGTAGTTAATAAAAGTTGCTTATTGTAAAAAAAAAAAAAAAAAAAAAAATTAAAAAAATTGATGTATTCATTAGCCTTCCAGGTATAATTGAATTAAAATTATGTTTGAAGATTTTGTCAGACTAAATATATGATACAAACAGAATACTTTTTGGAGTCTCTTCTTAACTCAACTACTACACCATTACATCCCACCACCCTGCCGCACTATGTCAACTAGTCAAAAATAGGATAAATCATCGAACTCTCTAATTTATCTAAAGTTTTTATTCAAAATAATGTATAATAAGACATTAGACTCCTACAATATACATACTTATATTGGTAGAATTGAAGTTGTCTATTATAGCCGCGTGAGTCTTATGATAGTTTCTTTTTTTACAGCTACCAAATAAAACACCCGCTGGCTACAATAAACCGCCTTTATTTTTGAATTTTCTTTCACACTCACTAAATCACTTGTCACTTGTCACTACTGATTCACTCTTATGATATTATATTATTATATGGTATGGTATGGTATGGTATGGTATGCAATAGAAATAGATTTAACTTACTTTTTTAAGTGCAAAATGTTCAGGTTTAAGTTGTTCCTGTATTTCCTGTTCCTGACGTATGGTTTGTGGCTGTACAGTTTGTCGAAATCCATCAAGAACTCCTTTGAATGTGAACTTTTTCATTTTAACATTAGTTTCTTGATTATTTTTGTATTTTGTATTGTATTGATTTATTTCTTTTTTGAATTTTTCTTTGTTTGGTTTGTGCAAATCTTGAAATTAAAACCAAACCAAATCAAATCGAAGTAAAATGGAAGTACTGAGTAATTTATCTGATGAAAGTTGCTAATACATTTATTGATATATGTAGTAGTATTGTTGGATCTGATTGATTTGTTTCAAAAATACAGTACAGTACAGTACAGTACAGTACAGTACAGTAGTATATCGAAGCAACTTTAATTTTGGCTGAGAATTGGTTAGTTGGTTGCTTGGTTGTTTTTTTGTTCTCTTCTCTTCTTAAGAATACTTGACGTTTAAGTAATTTTGTCGCATAACTTATTGATGCTGATATCCTTTTCTTCTTAGTGATTTGTATTGTTTTGTAATTTGGATTAATTTGATTGATCGATCGATTGGTCGATCGCTTGAACAAAGTTGATGAAGTTGTTGATTGTTGTTGGTTGATGGTTGTTGGACGTAGAAGAAGTTGGAGTTGAAGGGAAAAGTCAATGTGCGCCTCAATTGAGTGTAAGTTTTAATGTAAAAACAATTAAACAAACAACACTAAAAACACTCAATCAAGTTAATAAACAAGTGATTATTATCTTTAATTCTATATATTTTTATATTTCATTTATTTTGTATTATTGTTATTTATTTGATTTTTTTTTTTTTTAGTTTATTATAATTAATTATAGATATAGTTGTTTTTTGTTGTTGATTTTGTAATATTTAATAGTAGGTAGCAATGTTAAAAAACGTCGTCGCATTTATGCCTTCAAAATTGAATTTTTTTAATAATTTTTGTTATTTTTCTTTATATATTCTTTTCTTTTAATTGTTTCTGGTTTCTTTTTTACGATCGCTTATCTTCTTCTTATTGTTGTTATTGTAAATTTGAATTAGTTATTAGTTATATAGGTATAACAATAAATAGTAATAAATAGTGCTGCAAAGAGAAAAATAAAAGAAAAGAAATCATTAATAAATTGAATTCTAAAAATAAATTTATTTAAATAATTCTTACAATGAAAATACATAATTCAAATATAAACATCTACAATAATATTTTGGACCAGATATCTGATACATATTTATCTCTAAATATTTTTGTAGTATCACCATATAAAACAATGTCATAATTCTGTCTCCACTTAAATAATGAATGAATCTTGATACGATTTTCACTGCCCTTTAGAGAATTTTTTTCAAACGGTTATTACGAATATGTTCTACTATGAACTATTTTAGATGATGTTTGTCTAACTAACAATTTTATCGATTTTTTTTTTATGTATGTACACAGAACTAAGAATATAATTAAAAATTATAATTTAGTTATTAATATGAGCAATACCGACAAAGGCCTTCAGCTCGGAGGGAGTGTTAGGAAGGATCGGATGAAATTAGAAAAGTGCAGGACAAGACTTGAGCGGAATTGAACCAGCGACTCTATGATGCCAGTTTGTCGCATCTGGGAAATCTGTGAGTAACAAACTCGAATATAGATAGATTCAATTCTACTTTTAGTGTGGATTCAAATTTTCTTTTGTAGCAATTCAACGGAAGAATTATAAACCATTTCAATATTAGAACTGCTTCACTACATCACACTGCATTACCAGCTACACTACTTTCTGCTTCATATGATTAACATATTTCACTGCTCTTGATTTTAGAAAAAAGAAATTGAACAAGTGACACCAATCTTCACAGGAGCACTCTCCGAACTATGCTATAGTTTCCCTGAAAACTTCATCAAAATCTGTCCAATGTTTTCGGAGTCCATAGGGAACATACAGACAAATATATAGACATAGATCCACTTTTATATATAGGTACATGGTGTATGCGAGGGTATTTGGTGCATTTGCGAAAAATCTGATTTATCTGTCTAATACTCATATACTCAATACAATATTATGTTGCCTTTGTCATAGATCATAGACTAATCAAAGGATAGGTTTTTCTTTTTTCTTTTTTTTTTTTCTTTTTAATTTAACATTAAGATAAAGAGAAATAAATATTAAATTTATTCAAAAGCTTTAAAAGAAGGTGAATCAGATATGCATATTATATCTATACTATTGACATAATCAGTAAGACAAAATTGAATTCCAAATACTCATATAATGTAATGGTTGGTATGGAATCACTAGAAGGCATCATCATCATTACTAAAATATCAAATTAGAACTACAATTATTTTTTTCTCAGATATGGTTCAAGCGAGTTAATCTGAATATAAATCCAATTTTCCTCACCTGTACCAATAGTTGGTACATATACATATATAAAAAAAGCGTTAACGTCTTTTAGTCTGTGCACGCTAATCTCAAAAACGGCTTTACCTATTCGAATAATGTTTTTATTGGTGTATTGTAGCATGCTTCCTGTAATATATAGCGTTTATTTAATCAAAATCGACATACAAAATCGATCGAAATAAGTGGATCAAATTCTGCATTTAAAACTTAAGAGATATACATATTTTCAAATCAATCAAATAGTCTTTATCAAATACACATTATTTTTGAATTGTGAGTCACAACAAAATAAAATAAATATGATTTTCGTGCAAAACCGAATTTGAAAAATTTTGTCGGGGCGTAGTAAAGCACGCCGGGACATCTAGTCATATTATAATATGGTACTATATCATTAAATTCAAAAATTCAATTAGTGAAACGTTTCAAAAAGATTATATTGTATTTTATAGAAAAAATTGACAAATTAGGCAGCATCCCATTGATTCTTCATTAATTCAATAGGAAAGCATTTCTGTCTGTATGATGGATCATAGATTTATTCTACCACATCATTATCAAAATCATTACATTTAGTTATTGCAATTGTATAAAATTAAAAATATAGACAAGACTAGAGTGATATTTGTTTAGAATAGAACCATGCATACGATGTTGTTGAAATTTATTTTCCAAATAGTATTATATTTTACAACAATTCATCTATTTAGTTATTAGTAAGTAAATTTTTAGTCGAATGCTAGCAGGCAGCTACTAGTTATTGCTCTATTGCTAATTATTAGTTATAGTATTTTTTTTTTCAATGCATTATAATTAATTTTAATAAATAAATAAGTAAATTTTTTATTTCACTTAAAAAAAAATGTACTTTGCCCCCAAAAGCATGCAACATTTTCGTCTAACATTTTTTATTTTATTAATTTTTCGTATCACTTCAAATAAATATTTTATTTTTTATGAATAAATGTCGAGAACAATTGGAAGAGACTAAAGTAAAAAGTAAATAAATGCAACGTAGAGAAATGCAATAACGAAAAACCTTGATACAAATGAGTGCTGGTCTCATCTCATCTAGTTCTTATCTGTAGGTCATGTGACTGACTCACTCACTGACTGTCCAATTAACTGGGTGACTGACTAGTAGCAAAGAAAGTTAAATAAAACTCAACACTGCAGTCAATACAAATAGAAACAAACTGACATACAAAATAAATAAAACCCTGCAAAAGCAAAGTACTGCAATTTATAAAAAAACAAAAAAAAAAAACAAAAAAAAAAACAAAAAAAATAACAAAAATTCTAAATCAAAACGAAAATGAAGGAAAAAAAAAACAGAAACTTTTGACCTAAACTACTAAATCGATTAAATTCGAAGGCTCTAAAACCACTTTCACTTTCATTTTTAATTACTTTCTCATTTAATGAACACTTGCATCACCATCACCATTTCAATCACCACCATCACTTTGGTTCATCACTTCTTTTGATTTAAGGCACTTTAATTGTGGTGGAGTTGTGTTCCTAGAAGTGATGATGGTGGATGGAATAATAATAATAATTTCATTTATTTATACAAATTCATTTACTTTGCACATCATCATCACTCACTCACTTGTTCGTTCACTCAATAGATATATAGACACATAGCTCAGCAGGCGAGCCGAATAAATGTCCTGCAACAGGATACTGTTGCTTTTTAGTAATGACTGAATAACGAATCAAATGATTGCTGCTTCTGATGTTGCTACTGCTGCTGCTGTTTCTGCTGATGTTGATGTTGATGATGATTATGACGTGACCTTCAGGCGAAGGCCCGACATACACTAACACATATGTATTTGCATGTACGTGAATGTACAGCACATGTATGTACATATACATGATCCATCATCCCTCATCATTCAACACTACACAACACAACAAAAGCCCAATGAACCAAATCAAATGAAAAATAAAAAA
Source organism: Amiota mariae (assembly GCA_035041805.1). NCBI lineage: Eukaryota > Metazoa > Arthropoda > Insecta > Diptera > Drosophilidae > Amiota > Amiota mariae. Next base: position 118,939 of record JAWNKV010001017.1, on the reverse strand, counting down.
ATCAAAAACAAAATCAAAATCAAATACGAAGTCAACCGAATGAATTCATCCAATCATCTATGCATCTATATATAATTTATTGTTCATTTATCTATCTATCTATCTATCTATCTATCTATTTCTTTATTAATCTGTTGTTATAACAAAATTAAACCACTCTATTAAGCATTTTAAATCTTTTGCTATTAATCATAATATATTGTATTTGCTTATTGAATTAATTGCTTGCGATTCTTGTATCTGCTTCTCACCACTTAACTATGTTAAATGCTTTTCTTTTTCTGAGATTTTTATTTAGCACGCAACATTCAAAGGCATCTATCTCTATACGAGTATGTCTAATATTTCTAAAATTTGTTTTTGTCCAATGAAATGTTTGAATTAGCCGAAACTAGAAGATTAAGAAAATGATAACAAACACAATGGTTAAAAGATGGATAGGCATACAGATACTTATGTATGTACATATATCGATGGATAGAAAATCATTTAATTACTTGGCGCAACAGTGAAAAGAAATGATTAAAAGCACACACAACACAACTATACATACATACATAAGGGATACATACATATGTATATATGGTACACAAACATATACAATATATGTACATACATACGTGTATGTATTCGACGAGTGAGTATCTATGAGCATGTATCTATGTATGTATGGTATTAAGTAATAATGAAGGATAAAACACAATGAAATACTTTGTATTTATGTATTTTTGTATATGATTATGATGATGATGAGTAAAATGTCGATACATAGATACTAATCATATCATCATTAGCAGCATCAACAGCATCATCATCATCATCATCAGAAGCAGCAGCAACAGCAACAGCAACCAATCTCAAGTGTGTAAGGTTGAAATGAAATAGTATTAGAGTTTTTTGAAAGCAAATGGACAGAAAGCTTTATTGTCATTATTACTATCATTATCATCATCGTCATCATTAGTATCATCATCATCGTCGTCGTTAGCAGCAGCAGCAGCAGCACCAGCAGCAGGAAGAAAGAGAAAAAACTCAACACTCACAGAGAGAGGCATGCAGGCAAAACAGAGTGACAGACAAATCAATGAGTGAAAAATGACATAAATGAGTAAAAAACCACCAATTGAGTCAGTTGTCAGAGAATTACTGAGTGACTAAGAGAGTAATTGAGTAAGTAACTGAGTCAGTGAGTGAGTAACTGAGTGCGTGTATGTGTGCTTGAGTGAGCGAGCGAGTGAGTGAGTGAGTGAGTATCTTACTGAGTAAATGAGTTGATGGAAAATCAAGGCGACCCTGACAAGTGGTAAACATATTGTAGTTGTTTTTGTTTTTATTGTCTCAGCGTTGGGACAATATCACAACAATATTACACACACACAAACATGCACACAACACATTTATCATATACACAAGGCATATGTAATATAATACATATATGCACATATGTAAATATGGGAAATCTGAAGAAGAGAAACATGTTATTCTTATTATGCATGTGTTTTTTTCTTTTCCCATTTTTATTATTTATGTTTGGCGTAAATTAAAAAATTATGTTAAAACAGCAGGAAGCGTCTACACATGCAGACACACACACACATACACACACACACACCCACATACGATACACACCTACAATACATATACACACATTTAGTACAGTAAAAGCGCCATAATGTGGACTACATACTCGTAATTCAAGTTGTTTGATAAATTTACTTCAATTTCATTCAGTTTCATTTTTATTATTACATAAGTAGTTTTGATTAATTTTGGTTTTACTATATATACTAAATATGATATTTATATATACATATATATGTTTTGCATGTTATTATAGTATTATATATAATTTTTAATTTTGATTAATATTTCATTAGTTTAACATTCAATTAAGAATAATTCTTAGTTCAAATGGCAAATGTCCATAATTTTGACAATATATATTTAGCAAAAAGAGTACAATTGTTGCCGTGAGTCTACTGTATGTAACATACAGTACAAGTATGTATGCATATACAATATTCATATGTATGTACAATAATATTTTGTATGTTAAGAACGAGGCCAAAGAACAACGACGAAGTCCAAGAAGAAACGATGACGATGATAATGATGTTGGCGATGACGATGGCGATGGTGATGACTATAACAATTTGTTACGATTGGTGTAGTTTCTTTATTTTTTTCCATACGTAAATGGGTGAAGAGCGTTCGTTACTCTGCTGTACTTTACTCTAATCTACTTTAGTCTTTTCATCTCTACTCAACTCTTAACTACTGCTGCTGTTGCTGTTGCTGTTGCTCTTCTTATTCTTGTTTTGTTATTACTGTTGCTTGGCTTGCTTACATATTCACTATTTCTCTCTCTCTCTCTCTCTCTCTCTCTCTCTCTCAATCTCAATCTCTCTATCTGCCTGTTTTTACTCTTTTATATGTTTTTTTGTTTATTTTTTTCGTGTTTTTTCTTTACTGTTTTCACTATCTGCCATGCTACCATGTATTGTACTCACACTCGTGTGTTCAATAGTTTGATCTACTTAGCATTCCCAATCTTCTGCAAGGTGTTAATGGTGTTGTTGCTCGTTTAGTGTCGTACGCTTTACAAGTTCCCTGCCACCAGCCACGTGGCTTCCTTCGTTCCCATTCCATTTCATTTCACTCCTCTCTTACTCATTTCATGTCCTGTGTATTTTTTCAAATGATGATTCGTGCTTATTGAAATTGAGTGAGTGAGAAAGTGGGTGAATGAGTGAATGAGTTCGTTTTCCTACTATTTTGTTGTATTGTATCGTTACATTTGCGTGGGAGTTATGAACTTCGTGTGAGTGATGTCGTGTCGTATGGTATTCGGTCGTCGTTTTTTTTTTTCTGATTGCTTATACTACATATTGGTTAAGGGGGGTAAAGGATCATGGAAAAAGAGCAGCAGCAGCAGAAGACATTCATATTGGTATAACGAATGAAGAAAGTGTTTTGTTTTGTTTTGTTTTGTTTAATATATATTGTGTTAGCTGCTTTTGTTGTTGATGTTGTTGTTGCTGTTGCTGTACAGGACGCTTTTGGTTACATGGAAATAACACGCAAAACAAAAAACAACAATAAACTGCAAAAAAAAAAAAAACAAAATAGAAGTTTGATTGTTTTTCTTGTTGATATCAAAAAAATTTACATTTAATTTGTTTTAGCAAGCCTACGCACACACTCACATACACATATACATATATCCACACAAACACCTATACATTCATGCATGTACGAATGCCACGTGCAACGTGTTTTTCCTTTTGTTGTTTGTGTTCTCTTCCTTTCTATTTTGTTTTCCCATTTTCATTTCTATGTTCATTCATTTCATTTGTTCCATTTGTTTTTCATCATTTGAATTTAGTTTGTTTTTTTTTTTTCTTTTTGTTACTTTTTAATTAAATTTTTCATTTGCATTTTTTGTTGCTGTTGCTGCTGTTTTATTTTGCAATTATCTGTACACATACACACACACACATATATATGTACGTATATGGAGGAGATATTTGTAAATCGTCATTGTTGTTGCTGCTTCTGTGCCCCTGGAAGTATGCTACACACATTTAAATGCTAAACAAAAAAGAGATTTCCCTTCCCCTTCTCCATCATCGTACTCTGCTTTAAATTCACTACATTCTTTTTATTATTATTATTTCACTTTTCTCCATTCACTCGCTAGCTCAAACATTGATTCTGTCGACTCGTGTTTGTTGCTGTGTATTCCTCCTCATTCTTCTTCTTCTCTATTTCATTGACCATTTTTTCTCACACTTCCCTGCTCCTTTGCTTATTTTGTATTCCATGTTGCTGTTATTTTTTCTTTTTTTTCCATTCGTTTAATTTCTTCCATTTGTTTCTGTTTCTGGTTTTTGTTTTTTTTTTTTTTGTTTTTTAAAAAATTTAAATCGATTTTTCCACATATTAAAATGAAAGTGAAATGTAAGGAAAGGTGTGATGAGGAGAGGAGAGGAGAGGTGAGGTGAGGTGAGGTGAGGTGAGAAGGATGACAAAGGAGAGAAAGGCAAATGAGAGAGGGGGCAAGGATGAAAGCCAGCAAATAACTTTTCTTAATTGCTTTACTTTGTTTTAAAAATGGAAAAAGTGAAGAACATTTGAAAAAGAAAAAAAAAATATATATATATAGAAAAAATAACAAACTTGTGTGTATATGTGTGTCTCTTTGTCTGTGTTAAGTACGAGCAACAGTATAAATGTTAGAACAGAATGACAAACAACAAATACTAAACAACAGCAGCAGCAACAGCAACAGCAACAGCAACAGCAAAGAACAACAAGAAAGAACAAATAACGTAATTAATATAAGAAACAACAATAAACCATTGCATACTTTGCAGCGTCAAAGTTAATGAAATAAGACACTTCTCACTTCCTTGCTTCCTTGATTACTTTTCTTTTCTTTCTTCACACACACACACACACACACACACACACACCCATACCCACACCCACACCAACCCACCCACCCACATTCCATTCATTGTTTTATCATCATTCATGGGATTACAACATTCTATTATAAGTATTTATGTATTTATGTTGTTGCTTCTTAACTTTAGCATCTTCTTTTACAATAACAAATATCAATATCATTTTGGTAATCTTTGCTTTGTTTGTTTGTTTGTTTATTTGTTTGGTTTTGGTTGTTTATTACAATAAAAAATGAAAACAAAAAAAAAATTGTTTCTTTCTTTCTTTCTTCAACTGAAAAACCTCATTGTTTGAGGGGCATGGCATTTGTTATTGTCCTTATGGTTTTATTATTTATTTTGTTATCTTTTCTTTTAGATTTTTTTTTTTTTTTTTTTTTTTGTGATTCTTTTTCCATTTTCCCCCAACTGAACTCAACTCAACGCAATCCATTCTATTCTAATCTCTTCTCTTCTCTTCTCTTCTATTGTCTTGTAACTGTTCTATATATTCTATAAGTAAGTATTCGTTTTTTCTATTCACATTCATCATTTAATATCTACTCCTTCTTCACCATCTACTTCTTCATCTATTGTTTTTGATTCTGATTCTTTGTAAATATGTTAATACATCACTTTTTTGTTGTTGTTGTTGTTGTTATCCCTAATGCGGCTGTTGTTGTTCGTTGATGTTTGTTTCTGTTGTGTTGTTGTATGGTAGATATAATGGCGCCCAAGGCGTAACAGTTATAAAAACGCTTAGATCTTTGTGTTTTTTTTTTTTTTTTTTTGTGATTTGCTTTGCTTTGCTTTGCTTTGGGGTTTGGTTGGGTTCACTTTGGTTTGGTTTGGTTTGGTTTGGTTAGATTGAGTTGGGTTGGGTTGGGTTGGGTTTGGTTGGATTTATCTTGTTATTTGGTTTTATGCTCTCCTTTTTCAAATACAAAACACGAATTGTTGTGGCCACCACTTTGTACTCCTTATACATACATATGTATATTTATGTACACACATGTGTGTGGGTGTGTTTATGTTTTTCTTTTTGTGATTTTTGTCTTGTAATAAGCATCACTTTTCCACAAACACGTTCCTTTCTTGTACCGTATACATAAACACACAGATATATATACTTAAGTATATATATATATGTATATATATATATATATTTAGACAAATATACGTTGCTTTATATTGTAGATGTGTGCTTGTGTATGTGTTGCGAAGTGATGTATTTATGTACATAGTATATCCGACAACATGATATTTGCTCTTTAAGTATGCATGCTTAGTGTGCCAGATTTCGTTTCTTATTAGCGTCTTTCTTCTTACTCACACTTCTTCTTCTCCTTTTCATAATACCCCCAATTTTATTTACCTACAAATTTTGTTTGTTTGTTTATTTTTGTGTTTTTGTTTTTAGTTTTTACTTGCTATTGACATAATTTTTATCATTGTTCATTGTTTTCCATGATGATGATGATTTTAATTTAAAGAAAACAAAGGGAAGAAAGAAATATAACAAAAAGTTAATTAAAATAAACAAAAATACAATTTAAACACTTGCAACATCCTCCTCCTCATCATCACCATCACCATCTTCATCACTCAATTTAGTGTTATCCATTTTCAGGTATACTCAGTATGAATATACGAAGAACATACAACCTTATGGTATTCATATCGACAACATATGGTAATGGTTATTCATGTGTCTATTGACTTAATACAATACTCAGTGCAACATAAAACTATACTTAACATAGAAAATCTAAGTAAATAATAAAATTATATAAACTTATATGAGAGAAATCATCATCACGATTTGATTGATTCAACAATCTAATCAAATTGATTTTTGAAATGAATTTGTGAACACAAGAATTTTACTTTAGAATAGAAATGTATTATGTATTGTAGAAAGAAAGATGTTTGAATGGGTCCCTACAGTGAAACAAAAAGAAGCACACAATAACTAAAGATAAATGGATAAATGAACCGAAAGAACAAACGAACTAAAAGAAAAGACAAAAAAAAAAAGACTCATACATGAGATTTTTACATATTTTCATATTTTACTATCTTTAACCATGTGTATTTTAAAAATATTAAGTATACGCATAGTAATAATTACGTCTTATGGGAAATTTCGAAATTAATCAACCCACTATGATTTTTTATACAATCACTTAATTTTGTGTTTAGAATTAATTAGTGATTCGAATGAGAGACATAAGCTGATGCAAAGAAGTCTTAACCAAATTATGATGATTATTAACATCTGTACATATGTGTATTTAATAAAGTCCCACAATTTTTAAATTAGTCAACTCAAATCTTGCAAGAAAATTTGTTTTGCTTATAGACACTCGTTTAATATATTTGTATGAATGTATGCATATAAGGGCGTTCCAACAATTTATTGGTTTTTTTTGAAAAAAATCCTTGTTTCCCATTTGATTAATCTTAATCAAAATTGTCTAAAAGTTATTTAATGCATTTTTTTGTATACAATATAAATATCTTACATATGTGCTGATTTTTTTTTTAGAAAATTTTCTTCATATATGATAGGTCAATTTGTTTATTCTTATCAAAATGACTATTGCTTAAATTCAATGCCATTTTCTAATCTATTCAAAAGTGAATATAGATGATAAATTATTTGTTTAACATAAAGGTAATTTAAGATAGTCATATCAGTTTTCATTTCAGTCAAACTGTCAGTTTTTCCTACGAGTACAAATTAAACACTGAAAAGAGAACTGAAACGGAGACTGAGAACTGATGTGATGGATAAACCTTTTTGTTTCATTTCAGTTCTTAGAATTTCTACGTACGTGTTTACAAGTACGTCATGCCTTAGTCTATTCGATCACATTAGTTCTCTTAAAAATCTGTCACAGTGTACACTTTGTTGTCGATTTCTTTGGAATTCATAAAACTTTATAGTGTTTTTGGTACAAAATAGACCCACGCTATTGCAATTTAAACATTAGGGAAGCTGCCTATGCTAAACTTAAAACAAAGCATTTCAAAAAATTAAAGGCAGTGAACAAAGTGGAGCAAACTGAAATGAAATGAGAAACTAAACTGGTGACTGAAAGTTCCAGATATGACCATCTAAAAGGAACTTTACATAGGAAAACCAGTAGAATAGTAGTAGTATAGAAATACATATTATCTTTGTGCAAAAATTTCAATTCAAAATATCAAAAAACTATTTAAAAAAAACCATACGAAGTTGCACCTTTTATATCTTCTGATTATTGTTCTAAGTTCATGTTTTGTATGGGATGTACATCTTCTAGTGACCCAAGGGTCTTGAAATTAACATGGTTGGTGGATATGGCTCATGGCTCAAAAGTACAAAAAAACAAAAATGTTTTTCTAATAAGAACTTGAATTTGGATCTGGGTTTGTATGGGAGGTACCCCTCTTAATAGTCAGAGGGTCTTAAATTTTACATGGTTGGTGGATATGGATCAAATTCTTATAGTGTTTAATTTTTAAATCGATAGTACAAAAAACAAAAAAGTTTTTCTAATAAGAAGATGAATTTGGAGCTGGGTTCGTATAGGAGGTACCCTTCTTGGTAATCCAAGGGTCTTGAAATTTACATGGTTGACGAATATGTGTCAGACATCTATAGTGTCTAAATTTTAAGTCGATAGTACAAAAAACAAAAAAAAAAAAAACAAACAATTCTAATAAGAACATGAATTTGGATCTGAGTTTGTATGGGAGGTATCCCCCTTACTGGTCCGATTCGGCCGATTCCGACAAACACATTGGATTTAGTGAAAAGAAAGCTTCTTACAAAGAATCTTTCATTACATTAATATCAATATCAATATACGTGTACGTGTATGTACTTTATTGAGTGGATCACAATATCTACTTGGATATTTTCGAGTTTACCCACTGTTCCAGACTGTTTTCTCATAATAATTAAATATTCTTGCAAACTAAAAGCAGAATCAGCAATATCAATTGGTTTTTCAAAGACAAGTTTATTTAAAATAACCAAAAAACATAGACAAGTTAATCGAGAACGATTAAAAGCAATAGGTCATTGGACGAAGACCCATTTATTGAAGATAGTAAAAATTATGAATTTTTTTTTTTTTTGAATGTAAAACGCCTCTTATTCTCGTATGGGATACTTATGTAATTCTTTCTAGGCATCAAAAACTTTTTGCATTATAGAATCGAATTCGAACAAAAACCCACCATGGTAGGAAAGTGTAGTGGTGTCTAAAACAAAATGATTCTTAACAAAGATAAATACTACATAGGAAACTTAACGGAAATTGATCTAAAGTAGTATGAACAAATAGAGTTGCCAAAATCAGTTCATTTACTGGGTTCCGTTTCGTAATTTTATATTATTATTTTTTTTTTTTTTTTTGTTTAATACAATGTACGAGTAGTAGTCTCTATTTTTATGAATTTTATATTTAACATCAGTTAAATGATGAAGTCATACACTATTAAATCAGACTATTGAATATTATAATTTTTATGGATATTATTTTGAAGCATGACAATGTATGTATGGATGTGTCGCTGGTTCCAAAGATGTCCCTATAACTCACTCTTCCCATCATTTAATCAATTCCATACAAAATTATAAATTAAAATTGTCAATATGAGTAGATATGTGGGTGTGGGTGTGGGTGTGGATGGGAGTTATGTAGGTAAGAAGGTGACCCCAATCCAATTTCGCCTTATAATTGAGACAAAGAGATTGGTGTACATATACGTATACTCATCATATTCATGTACATAAACAATGGGCATGTGTATGTAAATGTGTGGCGTGTATACATATAGTGGAATTATAAAATTTATGATTTTTGTTATTGTTTTCATTATTCATTCTTATTCTTGTTGTCATCGTCAACGTCGTCATTGTCGTCATTGTCGTCGTTGATGTCGTTGATGTCGTTGATGTCGCTGATGTCGTGATATATCAACAGGGTATTACGAGTGTTATGAGTATTATTTGTTATAATTATATTTTCATTAAATAATCCATTTCTTTCTCTTTTTCTATCCTTCTCTCTCTTTCCCTTTCTCTCACTCTTTGTTCACTTATTGTTTATTTATTATTATTTACTTGCCTCCTTTTTTTTTCATTGAATTTTGTTGTTAAATTCTGACGGCGTATGGGTAATTTTTTCATGTACCGAAACATATTAAGTATACGACACTGTTGTCATAATTAAAACATTTATATAAACTCGTAAAGTATTATTCGTTAAAATGTGAATAAATATATCTTTTTAATTTTCTTATTTTTAAAGAGTTTAGAGCGAAACACTGTCGGTCGCCCTCAAATACTTTCACTGTTTATTGTGTCGTAGTCCTTTGTAGACTTCCTTCCTGTGCGCTTGCTTTACTTGCGTGATTGCGTGCGTGCGTGGGTGCGTGCGTGGAAGATATGCGTGTATGTTTGAATATTGTGGTTAACTAACTCAGTGGCACGGTTCCATTATGTTGTATTTGGAGTAAAATATTCGTTTAAGTTCTCTCACGAGAGTGTTACAGATTTGATGTTCTCGAATCATTGTCAAGTTGTCAGCATTAACATCATCATCGTCATTATTTTCGTACTCGTACTCGTCCTCATCGAATCACGTCGCGTCGAGTCGAGTTTAGACGATTCGATTCGATTCGAGTCAAGTTGAGTCGTTTTCTCTAAAAAGCTCAAATCAAATGTGCATCAATTGATTTTTCACTTGAGATATGCTACTCTTCCTTCCTGGTGCTGGTGGTTTTTGCTTCTGCTGCTGGTGCTAAATTGAAATTTCTACCTTTTCCATTCATTCCTTCGTTATTCTTTCATTGGTTGGTTCGTTCGTTTGTTTGTTTACTCTCTTGCTTATTTACTACAATGAATGTGAGAGAAGGACTCTTTCTCCCAACCAAACTCAATTACATGTTCTCTTGTCGTTTGTAACTTGTGTCTACTAGTCTCTGTTCCTCCTTATAGGACTTTCTCGTTCTTTCCTTTTTTTTTATTTTATATATACCCACACACATACAACTTCCACTCTCCTTTCTCCCTTGTCCCTCATTCTCTCTATCACTCTCTCTTTCATCGTATATGTCACATTTCTTATTACAGTAACGAACAAAATAAATGACACCACTGAATAAAAAAATGGAAATTCAACCCAAAACAAAAAAACCTTTCATTTTATATTAAACTAAACTTACTGTAGACTGATTTTGATTGAATCTGATTGATTTGAATGTAGTGTATTCTTTATAAATTCCATAATAATGATGATGAAGATGATGATGATGATACGAGTAGATACAAGTAAAGTATTTCAATAATTTGAATCGGTATAAAATTTTCACTTTTCTTTTCACTAAACGCAATACATTTGTCGGAATCAACCGAATCGGACCACTAGGGGGTTCCTTCCATACAAACTCAGATTCAAAAATATGTTCTTATTACAAACACTTTTTTCTACTATTGACTTTTTAACACTAGAAGTGTCTAACCTATATCCACCAGCTATGTAAGTTTCAAGACCCTCGCATCACTGGGAGGGGTACCTTTCATACAAACCCATATTCAAATTTATATTCTTATTAGAAAAACTGTTCTATTTTTTTTTTACGAAACTGAAATTTGGACTCTATAAGTATCTGACCATTATCCATCAACAAAACATGAACTTAGAATCAGTAATTCTTTTTACTGATTTTTATTTTAATTATAGTATCAATAATTACATTTAGATCTAATTCTTAATTAGAAGCTTGAATAGGATTAGAAATTAATTTATTAACTTTTATCCTCTTTAATAAGAGACAATACTAACTTAATGTCAACAAAATTGAAATAGTATTTCCAGATTTCAACAGATTTCAAAAAAGTAAGGTTATCTGTTTGATCCATATATATGTAAGTATCTTCGAGACTATTGATCCAATTTGGATGTTTCGAGTTATTGCTGTTCAACTGCATATTTTTCTGGGAAGGTTTTAGTGTATAAAATATTGTCCCAAACTATAAGAAACCAGAGCTATAGAGTACAACATTGGAGTATATCAGTAAAATTTTTAAGTCGATTTATTTTTCTTAAATTATAAAATTTTGAAACAAATATACATATAATATATATATATGTATATATATATATTTCATTAAATTATTAATTATGTTTTTTATGCTTAAAAAGAGGATCGTCTTCTGTTCATTTTTGATTTCCCAATTAATTAATAGAAGGAAGGAAGAACTTAAATTAATGCATAATTTTTAAAAATCCTGACAAAAAATTGCACCTTTCATTAAGAATTAATATAAATATTAAAGAAATATTGTTTTTTAGAATTATTTATATATTTATTACTAGCTTATCCGACCCAACGGCGACAAAAAACAGATATCAGATATGTTTCCTTTCTGAGCATCACTATATTGAATGGTATGGCAGCGCATATTTTTATATATTAAATACTATAGTAAACCATAATAAATAGATAAGAATTACTAATGTACGAGTATATCTTTCCATTTGAAGAAATCAGATCTGATCAGATTAGAGACCATGTCTTTTTAATCATGTTGAAAGTTAACTTATTATTTTGTACATTACTGTACATTTTTATTTGATTTTAAGTTAAAAAATAATAAATCAAAGGGAGAAAAGTGTATACAAATATACATACATACATTCATACATACGTATATATTTTTAAAGATTTTTGAGCGCGAGAGAGCGCATTATATATATATATATATTATTTTTTTTTTTTTTTTTTTTTGTTGTTATTCTTGCTTACACGTTTTTCTTTTGCAGTGGCTGCTGTTACTGTTGCTGCTGCAATTGACTCTGCCTCTGCTGGAGGAGCTGCTTCTGGTGTTTGGTTTCTGTGGATTCCGGTGATGATGTTAATAATGATGTTAATGATGATGATGTTCTTGAGGATGATAATGATGATAGGGCTCTCTTGTTGCTATTGCTATTAGTAGTAGAAGTAGCAGTAGTAGCAGTTGTAGTAACTGTTGTTGTTGCTCTTCTACTAAGGTACGCACATTTACGTTACTCGTCGGGAGGAATATGTATTTATTTTTTTTTACTTGTGTACTCGTGGTCTTCGCAATTCTTCGTTCGTTTGGCGAATACGCAAAAATGTTTCTTTCCTTTTTATTTTTTTTTTTGTAAATCAAAATTATTTTGTAATTGTTTCTTTTTCTTTTTCAGATTCTGATTCTAATTCAGATTATGTTCTATTTAATTTCTTCTACATAAATTCACGTCACGTCACGTTTCGTTTCGCTTCGCTTCGCTTTGGTTTGCTTTACTTGATTTTGTCACTTAATTTTATTTATTTTAACATGAAAACAAAAAATGTTATGTAGAACTAACACTTAAACGACAAAGATTTAACAAATACTATGTATGTAACGACAACGAGAACAACAATAAATATCAATATTTATCTATATATATGTATGTATGTATGTATAAATATCTGTATATATCTGTATAATCTGCATATATCAATCAATATGTGTCCTATATTCTTATTTATATGTATGTATATAATTCTTTCAATTTAAAAATGTTTTTATTTTGTTTTTGTTTTTTATTTAAAAAAAATAACACAGAAAATCGAGTTAGAAGAGCGCGGAGTACACAGACACACACACACACACACACACACTAACGCACACACGCGACACGCACACAAATTCAATATTAGCAACAATTTTTGGAAAAAAAAATCTATATTTTTATTTATATTTGCTTGAATGTGTGTGTGTATTGTTTTTTTAATTTAAGTTGTTTATTTGTTGTAATTATTATTTGTTGTTAGCAAAAAAAAGTATATTTTTCATTGAATTTTATTGAATTTTTGGCGAATTTGAAAAAAAACAAAAAAAAGATCCGCGTTTTTTAAAGACGCAAATGAAGAATTGGCATCCGAGTGAATAAAACGCGATGCGAATCAACGCGATTTCGACTCGTTTTAAACTTAACTCAACGACAACCTAAAGAACATATTAAGCAGCCAACCAACCAACCGACCACCGATGGAATGGATAACAGGACAATGATGGCAATGGTGACGGTGACGGTGACGGTGACGGTGACAGTGAGAAGGAAGATGAGGATTTCACTCAATTTGCTTCGTTTGAGTTCATTCGGTTGTTCAATGGCTGATGGCTCGTTTTCATTCGCTCTGTTTCGTTTCAATAAAATAACGATGAATTAAGATTTGATTTAACTCACAAAGGAGGGGAAAATATCAACAACATGAACAACAGCAACAGAAAAAAGAATAATAATAAAAGCATAGTATTAGTAGAAGGAGCAGCAGGAATAGCATCCAAAAAAGTGACACAGATACTTCCACGCTTCCACAAATCTAAATGTCTCTCTTACACAAATACAAGCTCATTTGAATAAATCTGTTCTCCCTCCCTCTCTCTCTCTCTCTTCTCTCTCTCTCTCTCTCTCGCTCTTACTCTCTCTTATCGTCTCATTACCTCATTTTTTTTTTAATCTTGAAATGTATGCATGCGTTTGCCGTGCTTCCTGTTCCTATTTTTTTTTTATCAACCGACGACAAATTTACTTCGCACGCTTATGTAGTCACATGACACGCAAGACCCGAATACAAATCATGTTAGGCCATGATTACGAACAAACACACTCATATACATATGTATGTATTCCATACGTATTTTTACAGATGTAAACGAATGTGAGAGAAACGAACAGTTGAGAAAGAACAAACAACAACAAACGAATGAACAACCAACTCAAAGAAGGAGAAATAATGAGCGGATAAACAACCAACCGACCAAGCAAACGAGTGAATGAGTTCATGTAAAAACGTAACAAACGACGAATGCGCATATACAAACGAAGGGACTAGGACTTACAGTTGCTCCATCATAGTATCATCCTACGTTGGTAAAGGTTAAAGAGAAATCAAATTGAGTGAGTCTAGCGAGCGAGCGAGCGAGTGAATGAGTGAATAAGTTCAAGTTAAAAAGGATAAGGTAGAAAAAGGTAAATGTTTTCAAAGCAATATCTTTTTTATACCCTTCCCTTCAACTATCACTTTGATATGTAACATTGTTGGAGCCTGCTGTCCACTAAAGAAATGCATTCAGGCAAATGAGTATATCTTGGAATATATAAGTTTATTATTGAATCTGTTCCCAATGGACTCTGAAACCGCTGGACCGATTTTGGTGAAATTTATAGGGAAACTCTAGTATAGTCTGGAGAGTGTTCCTGTGAAGTTTATTGCGGGCCACCGGATGGACCTTAGAAATTAGAAACCATGCCAAGACTATAAGGTCAGGGATAAGTTAGGTATTGCCTCAGACTTTAGTTGCAGATTCTGTAGGAATAATGATGAAAACTGACACCATTTCACAACGAAATGTGGAGCTCTGAACCTCATAAAAGGTTCAAATACTTTCGGAAACTCATCCAGAATGGGAGCGAGACTCTGTCTCATCTGGATTCTTTCAAAGTGCACTAGTTTCTATTTGAATTAGGTTTCACATAGGATAATTAGATGATAACTCCCTCATCATAACAGCAAAACAGGGGCATCACAATACATAGATTGCTTTTAGTCTATAACTCCACAGCTATAAGGTACTTAGGGGTATTGTTAACAAAAATTCGCATTTGGGGATCTTATACTACTATATACATCATATCTTTAATATATAAAAATTAGTGTTTTGTTTGTTCGTATGCTATGCGCTGGCATACCGTTCATCTGATGATCTGCATGGAAATTGTGAATGTGTATGGTTGGTTTCTAGCTGAAGCATATAATTGTTTTGGTCCCGATAAGGATCCCAGTTCCCGAGATACAGGAAAGTTAAAGAACCTCTAAAAGTATACTACAAAAAATTAGCTATAATTTAGTTTAATTTTCTGATAATCAAACTGTTTTCTTTGTTGATACTCAAACTGTAACAGAGAGATAATAGTGATGCCGTTCCCGAGATCCGGGCCGGGTGCGCAAAAAAAAAATTATGCAATCTGTGCGAAGCCGGGTCAGATACGTTAGTATTGTATATAAACAAGTGCAAGGGAAATAGATCTAATCTATCATGTGGTCTAGTCTAAATAGATTTGATTAAAAAATTCGATACGTTCATATATTTTACAGGAAATGTTTGAATGAGATTCAAGTTAGCTCTATGAGATAGTCTAATAACTACGAGTATATATACAGAGAGACTGGCTTGTTGGCTCATTGGTAAGTGCGCCAAGCTGACATCTTAGAGTCGCGGGTTCGATTCCCGCTCAAGTCTGGTCCTACACTTTTCTAATTTCCTCCAATCCTTCCTAATCCTCCCATAGAGCTGAAGGCCTTTGTAGCTATTGCTCATATTAATAACTTAATTATAATTTATAATTATAATTTTAGTTCCATAAAAATAAAAAATATATATATACTGAGAGATAGAAAGCCACAAGCAGCCATTGTACCATATATGGCTCAACTTTTATCCATATAAAACTATTGACTCACAACTTTATCAACTCTCTCGAGCCTTTCCTTTATATCTATTAATACTATAATAGATCGTTAGAACAGTAATTCATTTCTATTGCTCTGAAAAATTTCAGAGGTGAGTTTTAAATCATGTTTCTCTTGTTGTTGGAGAAGCGACTGCTAACTCTTTATCGGAATCAGGCCAAACGAAGATTCTTTTTCTATACCATATATTTTGGACTAACATACACATGACATGTAGTGTTGTAAAGCGTTTCAAATAGTATTAAGAAAAGAGTAAAAGAATGAAAAATGCGCGCGCCTTTATAATTGTCAAAAACAACAACAACAACAACATCATCATCATCATTTTTTTGTTGTTTTTTTTTTGCTGTTGTTGTAAGGACTCTGCATGTGGGCGTGTGTAAGTGTTGTTGTATACATACATGCAAAGCGCATTTACAACTCTCTCGTGCTCGTTTCACATTTACTCAGCGCATTTCTCTCAAAAACCCGACAAAAAACAATTGATATTTTTGCGCGCGCTTGAAAAAGCAACAACAACAGCAACAGCAATAATACAAGGAATTTTCAAAATTTTCAAATTGTGACAACTTCTGACTATTCTTCCTTTCCATTGCATACTTTTCCTTTCATTTTCAACTTCCTCCTCATTTTCACAATTTCTTTAAATTCGTTCCCTGTCCTTATCCTCCTCTCCATCATCATACGTGTGTGTGTATGTGTGTGTTTTTAAAAATGGAAAAAACTTTTTCTGTTTCCGTTTTTCTTTTCTCCCCATAGATGGCGTCTTTTATTGTATGTGAAATCACATTTTACCGAAGGACACTTATGGCAAATCAAATCCTTGCTGTTACTGTTGCTGCAACAATACACAATGTTGATTTCTATTTCTATTTTTCATTTCCTTCTTATGCACATGGCATTTCATCTATTCTATTCCATATTTTTGGTGTTGTTGTTGTTTATCTTATTCATACCACGTTTTCTTTCTACTATTGTACAATACTGTTTTTTTTTTTTATTATTATTATTCTTTGAGTTTTTGTCTATTTAAAGCAAAAGCAAAAAACAAAAGATAAACAGAAAAAAGAAAATAGAAAAAACAAAACATTTCTTTATAAATAAAGACAAAGTTGGTTGGTTGGTTGGTTGGTTGGTTGGTTGGTTAAAGTGTTGAGTTGAGTTTGAGTGAAAGCATGCAAGCATACACGTGTTTGTGTATTTGTGTGTGTGTGTGTATTATGCAAAATGACAACAATACATAACAAATACAAAAAAGACCTTGGGCTATAGTTTCCGGAATATATATGTACGTTACCTACTACTATTGTATATTCACCGAACCGAACCGAACAGAACAGAACAGAACAGAACGAAACCAAACCAAACCAAACCAAACTAAACCATATGTGCTTCTTTCTATCTTTCCTTCCTTCATTCTGTCAACGTTGATTGTGTATTTTTATTTTTAAACAAATACCAACAACAACAGCAATATGAAACTTGGTTGACAACAAAAGGCAAAAACACAAAGCAAAAAGTTTGTTTGCATCTAAAAAGAAATTAAAAATAAGAAAAATTATCACTAACTTCGGTCACAGGACTAAAGCACTATATATGTATATAATACTTTTATATATTACATACTACATACATATCTACCTACCATAGTACATACTAAGTCCTTCTCACTGTCATCATTGTCATCATTTCGTTGAATTTTTAAAAGCCTCCTCCTTGAACAATGAAAATCATGTGTACACAAATAGCATTCAGTTAAACTGGACCTTCATCAACTGAATGGTAACATCTGTTGACTGGTATTTGCTAAGTAGATAATATTATTAACTCCTCAATTAACCGTGATTTTCACTTCATTATCCATTATCTGTAATTTATTTTATTGTCCACTTACTACTTATGTCACTATAATGTCTAATTTATTAGCATAATAGATGATGAGTGAAATTCCAAGGAATCAGACAAAGAAAGAGCCAAATTGGCTTAGATAATAGAGGCTAATAAGTACATATGTAGTTTTCTGTAATTACAATTGCTCAGGTATTTCAGAATCAAACAATATATCACAATGTAAACTCATTCAAACTCAAAGACCAATAATCAACTACTAAGGAAGTAGGAAAATAGTAGAGGCTTCCTTAAAATATTAAAATATTTTATTCATAAATGATTACGTTTTATAACTGTGATTTTTGATTTTCTTTAATGAGCTCAGTTCCGAGCAACACGGATAATTATAATTAACATTTAAATGAATTTCATATCCAACTCACGCATAGACATGACATGATTGAGTAATTTTTAAACAAAGGATACATAGTAGCGCCCATACATCTCATTACTATCCCTTTCAATTTGAATTTTGTTTTTATATAAAACTAGCGTATCGACCCTTTCTTCGCAATGGTTGTTTCCTTTCTTAGCATCACTATATTCTCTCTGTTACACTTTGAATATCACCAAAGAACATTGTTTGAGTATCACAAAATTAAAGTGATATTTTATTTAATTTTGTGTAGAGGTTGGGGGTTCTTTGAATATCCCAGATTTTGGAACGGGGGTACCAAAACTATCCTATATTTAAGCTGGGAACCAACAATACACATTCACATTTCAAATTTCAATGCAATCAGATGGACGGTAATGCAGCGCATAACATACGAATAATTTAAACACTAATTTTTACCCGACTACGGAGCAGTAAAAAGGAGGGTTATGTTTTTTAGGGTGTATTTATGTGGGGATGTTCATCTGTTCTCTCGTAACTTCTAAACTACTTATCATAATTTAACAAATGAGGTATCGTTGGAAATGTCTTCATTGGCTATGTAACGTCACATTAAATAAAATATTGCGCCCTGTAGCGGACATAAAGTCGCAAACTAAAACTGGATATCAAATGAAAAGACTTAATTAGCACATTTCAAAAATATATATACATATTGTTAGCTGTTGCTCGCGGCTTTGCTTGCATGCACCCGATTTATAGGAATAATTTCTAAAGTCAGATGCCAAACATATTTTGTACTCTCCAAACCTACCCAAAATACATATGTATACTATCATAAGAAGTTCAAAAAGTAAAACCCGAATTATTGAACTAAACTTTTGTTATATGTATGTAACGAGGAATGGTACGCTGGTGATCGTTGAGGTGTATTGGGTCGACCAATATCGACACTCGGTCGAGCTATCGGTCACCAACACCATCATCAGCAGCAACAGAAACAGTGGCAACACTGGCAACAAAAGAAGTCAGTCGACTCAGCAGTGGTGAGAAAATATGATCGTTCGTGCAGCGGATTCAATCAGACGTGTTTTATTTTACTTAATTATACTCTTCACAGGAGTGAATAGTATTATAAGTTTGTCATGAAGTTTGTAACACACAGAAGGAGACTTCGCAGACCACATAAAGTATATATATTTGTGATCAGCTCGATGAGACGAGTTAATTTACCCATGACCGTCTGTTCGCACTCCTAGTCCTTCAGTTTTTGAGTTAGAGAGCTGAAATTTTGTACATAGGTTTCTTTTCACCAAGTTTAGGAATCAGCCGAATCGGACCACTAGGGGGGTACCTCCCATACAAAGCCACTTTTTTAAATTAAGGTTCTAATTAGAAAAAGTTTTTTGTTTTTTGACGTATCGAACTAAAATTTGGACACTATAAGTTTCTGGTCCATATCCACAAACCATGAAAATTTCAAGACCCTCTTTTTTTTAGAACGGATTTTGACGTATTTATGCACTTCACGCAGTGAATATTATTATAAGTTTGCCATGAAGTTCGTAACACACAAAAGGAGACATCGGAGACCCCATAAAGTATATGTATATATTCTTGATCAACGCAACGAGAGGAGTTGATTTATCCTTGAACGTCTGTCCGTCAGTATGTATACAAAATAGCCAAATCAGTTTTTGAGATAGATAGCTGAAGTACGAAGTTCTTTTCACCAGACGCAATACGTCAGAATCAGTCGATACGGACCACCAGAAGGGGTACCACCATACTGACCCAG
This sequence comes from Amiota mariae, assembly GCA_035041805.1. Lineage (NCBI taxonomy): Eukaryota > Metazoa > Arthropoda > Insecta > Diptera > Drosophilidae > Amiota > Amiota mariae. Next base: position 98,919 of record JAWNKV010001017.1, on the reverse strand, counting down.
ATTCAAATTAATCTTCTTAATGAACTTAGAATAATAATCAGAAAATATAAAAGGTGCGTGAAGAATATTACATCTTTGGCATAGCCAAAGTTAATTTTCTGTTTACTTTTTGAATTTATTTTACTCTCAATATTTTCCTAGCTATCAGCTTTCAAAATTAGTAGTAAATAATTTAATAAGTGCATTAAATATTTCATCTCCTTTTTGTGCAGTGCAAAGTTCATTAACACGAGGATTTTTTAAATATTTGAGTTTTTAATTGGATTAGCGTTTTAATGAAGAGTATAAAGAATGAATTAAATAAATTGATCTGTGTGTGCGTGTGTGTGTGTGTGTGTGTGTGTGTGTGTGTGTGTGTGTGTGTAGTAGAAAATACCACTTGAGGTAGAGTGTTTACTATGGTGTTAGCCAATTTTACGTGGAATAAAAGTTGAGTGCATTCGGGCTAGTTTTTATTTTGTTTGTTAAGGCTCACTTACGTTTGGCTAGTTTGTAATCTACTACTCAGCGAATTCCCCATCTGCTAGTAAATTTTCCCAGTGTAACTATGTCAACTAGATGCAAGTAGAGTATAAACAATCCAACGAAAAAAGTTGAGTGCCATCATACTTCCCTACTTGCTGCCTATTAGTACTGTCACACACACACACACACACTGTCTTATTTTCAAAGTGGAAATAAGACTTTAATATGATCTATGTCAAGATTAAAAATTAGTTGGTTGCAGTTATTTACTAAATTTCGATTTTTTTAAAATTTAAATTTTTATTACCATGTCAGTCTCAAAACGTACCCTTTTTTTAGTTTAGCGCAGCGAAACAGTACCAAACATTTCAATTTTAAAAATTTTAAAACTATGTGATTAAATACTATGGATGACTATATTGGTTTTGTCGCACCATTTTGTAATCTCAAAATCGAAAAGTACCTAAAAAGTATTCTAAGAAATACCTTAAAATCGATGATGAGGTTAAACAACTTCTCGCGGATGTGAATGAGTAGCCTAACATCCGAAATCTCTGATTTGAAATAATTTTTCTAATATTTTTATAGAAGTAAATTAAATAAAATTATTATAATACCAGATATTTATTGCTAAAATGTTAATCTACATAAAATATCATTAATTTTTAAGTCATTAATCACTTAACATCAATGCTGTTTAGACAGACTTTGTAGAAGCAAACTTTTAATTAATCATTTACCTTTCATTCTACTCCTTTGCTGATTGTTCGAATATTTAAACAGCCTTCGAAATTAATTTTTCGGAGTCACTACAATAGTCAATTATTTGAAGGCAATCTTTATCTACTATATATATAAAACAAAATTGAAAAATGTGTATGCTTCCCTCTAGCGCCCGTAGAAATGCGCTTGTTAAAAAGTGCAACTCGCAGGTGCCATAGTAGGATAAAGCGCCCCACACCATCACACCCCCACCCGGCTGTGCAGGCGGTCCAAATAATGCTCCTCTTTATGTATGTCATGAAAATAATAGTTATAGCCATCAGGCCATTCCAAATTAAAGCTATTTTCATTTGAAAAGTCAACGGTAAACGCATTTCTTTTCTGACCGTATTAAGTGGTGTTTTTTTTTTTTTAAATTTTTTTTTCCGTAGATGTGTACTCTCCTAATTACTCTTTGCACCGTTGATAAGCTCACTTTAACACCAGTTTTTCCTTGATTTTGGAGGACGAGTCGTGCGAATTTGATGCTTCCCTCAGTATAGCTCTCCTGTCTGCTTGGGAAACCACTCTATTATTACCGCCCTTGAAGTTTTTCCAAGTTTTCCTCATTTCGAAGAAAACTGGCAATTGATTTTCTGTGTCTGCCTATTTTTTCAGCAATTTTATGTATTGATAGTCAAGACTCGAAGAAGTATGCTTCAATTTTTGATCTTTCTTACAAAAATAAAACTGTTCCTCTTCCCATACTTAGCGTTAATTTAAAGAAATTTGATATTTTAAGCGGCAAAAAAAATTTGGAGACCGTAATTGTCAAATTGAGCGAGATAACTGAAATTCTATTTGGGGGCGCTATCCTGATGACCAAATTTTCGTTACGATTTTTTTGTATACTTTTGCTTAAAAATTTATTAAAATACTATCTTGAATGTTACAGCAGCTTTTGCTGTTTTATTTTAAAGAGAATTGATAAGAGTTCAATGAATAAAAATTGTAAGGCTATATATAGTTCAAATGGTTTAGATAATATTGGACATGAACGAAGAATGTTCAAAGAGGCGCTAATCTAATGATGCGCAGTGTATTTCCATACAGTTGAGTACAACAAAAAATGCATTCTACACGCTGTGCAAGTTTGTGTACTTGTGTTGAAACAAACGAAGCATACACAAACATTCGTATAAACAAATGTTCGACTCGAACGTTCGATAATTTCATTTGTTTTTGTCATAGACATTCATCATTGTTTGATCGAGATTGAGAGATTTGTAGAGAAGGGAAACGGGCGGAGGCGGGGTTTGTGGGATAGAGATTGTGATTGGACTTTGTTGTTTTTGTTTCTTCTATGAATAACTGTAATAGAGAGAATATAGTGATGCTAAGAAAGCAAAGCAGGTCGGGTCCACCCGATAATCCAGATTTCCAAAGGATTTTAATCGTGTAAATTGAGAGTTCATCAGAAATTGCATCCTCAGACCTCTTTTTTTTTCACTGTTGGTCTTCCCATAAAGAAAAGCTCTATGCTAATTTTTCAGATTAATCTGAACCCAAAAAGAAAGTGAATTAATTTTATTCATATATTTACATGGTCAGCAAACCGCAATAAACAATCTGAAGATGTTTTGGTGTTTTTATTTAAAACATTGATGTATCAAATAGATAATTTATTTGTGAAAACATTGAATCAACATTGACCATTAATACTGAGTGAATGACCTAAATCGAACCAGACAGCCGTTTCACCGAGTCATTGGACTTTTATCTCATTGTCGGTCTGACTGTCCTTTTGACCAAACGCCCGACCTAGCGGAACTAAATTGATATCGTCAAAAGTAAATGATATAAACAGCTGTCTATTAGCTATTATATTTGGCTTGCCACCGATTTCAGCCCCATCAGTAGATAGCACATACACGTACCAATAATAACATTTTATTAAAATCTGGAATTTTTCGCATTATAGTTTAGTGACTTTTTGGGGTTTTTGAAATAGGTTGAATTTTTTTTTTTTTTTTTTTAGTTTGTTTATTTTTCCATATTTAGTCTAAATTTAAGTAAGTAAGTAAGTATGATTTTTTGTTTTATTTTGTCGAGTTCTACAAGAATAGGAACAGATGAAAATACATATGAATACATAGAGTCGAATACAAGACCTCCCTTTCATCAGAATCTAACTTGGCGAAAATAGGACCAATCTGAGTCCTGTAAGTCCTTTTCAATAAAAAAAAAAAAAAGAATTTTAAAAATCTGCCCACAATTGAAGAAGAAATAAGCTGACAAACATAGAACATACATACAATCAAACATAGAACCTCTTCCTGTTTTGAAGTCGTTTAAGAAACAAGAAATATGTTACAAAGATTTATAAATAAAAAATGTTGCATATTTTCAGGCGCAAGTAATAGTTTGATAATGTATAGAACTACTGATACTGAACTGAAATCAAGTCCAAGCATCAGTAAGTTTTTAACCGAAAAAGTCTTGCATTCTTAGACACCTTTTAAAAATTTCTCAACATAGCAAGCATCTGCTTTAGGCAACAATACTATCCCATATAAACTTATACACATAATATGTGAGACAGCTGTGGAACTTTACTTCACACTCTAAAATTAAGATAATGCAGTGATTCCAACCAAAGCTTTTGTGTAGGCAATTTCTGGTATGTAAATTGTTTTACTATCATTTATCGAGATCCTTAAAATCTGATGATAAAATATGAAACTGGAAAGTTCAGATAAAAACGTTCAATACATTTTAAGGCTTACATCTTTAATTTTATCATATGTCTCAAGTATTTACACCAACCAGTAAGATTCCTAAAAATGGTTGGTAATCCACATGAGTGTCAATGCCACTGCTGTCAATTTATATAGGAAAACAAATAAGCATTTATCGAAACTACCATGAACACTCGAACCTCTAAATCACATACACAAAGTGCATTTAGAACAATACTACAAATTTGATCAAATGTTTTTTTTAAACAGTCTTTCGCATTCACTCAAGGTATGTAGTCATGTATGTAGTAATTACTCCGATAGTTCCGAAGCAATGCAATTTAACTTTTTTTACAAATATACAATTTCATTCCATAATAAACTCTGTAATTCTTTTTCTTTATATCAAAAATTTGGACATTTCTTTTAATTTTTAACCATTTTTGTCTATTATTTTTAAAATGGGAAAACGAAATTTGTTGCTTTTAACCTGACAAAAATTTCAACTGAATTACGCGAGTTATCTATTGAATATGTAAAATTGAGATACATATGTATTTACTTTGTTCAGGTGAATTTTCACGTAAATCAAATGATAACAAGTGTACCTAAAAGAATTTTAAAAACATGTTGCGAAAACTAAACAACAGCCAGATTTTTAGACATAATTTGCTTGCATTTTCAAAACGTTCGTTATTCCCTATGTTCGCGCTCTTTTCTACAATGTTATTTATGATTTATTTGTTTGTGTAGTTATCATTGTTTGATTGTTTGAACTGCAAATAAGACAATCTTCTAAATAGAAAAATTTAATGATCTTTAAATCTAGTAGTCGAATGTCCTGTTGAGCAACTACAATGGCACATGTGCTATGGTCACAGCGAGAATGCTAAAATCATTTGAGATAGTGTGTTACTAATATTATTCTTATAAAAGTATCAGATACTTTTTCATCTATACTCCTTGCAAGCAGTAACTTTGCCTGCTCTGCTTTGTTATTCAAATGAATCTTTTATACTACCATTGTACAACGAAAAGGTGGATATCTTTCACTTCACTTAACTTAATTTAACTTCACTTTTATGTACTTCTTTGATTTGTTCTCTTTATTGCTGTCTCCTTTAGTTCGTTTTGTTACTTTTCCACCTGCACTTGGTACTTATTGGTTTATAGGCATCATAGAACACATTGTCATATTGTTTACGTACAGCAACTTTTTGATCGAGTGAACCATGTGGAATTTATGGATCAAGTTTGGTATATAAATCTTAGAGACTAAAATAAAATCGTGTGGCGAGCCGAATTTCTGTTATCCAGCCGCTCATATCCATTATACGTTTGCTTTGGATGCATCTACTCAATTCGATTGAAACAAAAGGCCCGACCACACACATCTTTGACGACCAGGCAAAAATTGAAAGATCTTGGTTGGGAAGTTTTGATGGATCCACCATACACTCCTGACATCGCACCGTCAGATTATCATTTGTTCCGATCTATGCAACCGCAATTTCTTGCTCTCGTAAAATTGGCTTCAAGAGAGGCATGTGAAAATCACTTGTCGCAGTTTTTTGATGAGAAACCCCAGATATTTTACGCTGATGGAATAATGGTGTTAGCCGAGAAATGACAGAAGGTAGTCGACCAAAATGGATAAAACTTAATTGAATAAAATTTAATTTTAATAAAAAAAAAAAAAAAAATCTGATTTTGTACTTAAAAATGCCGTGTAGTTTTTCGTCAACCTAATATTGTATATTCATCAATATCAGTGCCACAATTTTCAATTTCACCATCAAACTACGGACCGTAAATGGAAAAAACAGATTAGTCTGTTTCTGATCCAAATTGTCTTTCAGTTGGTTAATTTCTCTTGCAGCTTCAATAAACATTATACAGTAAAACATATTAAATTCAAACTGTGCGTTTGAAACTGTCGTACATTTTTCTAGACCTCATCCAATGAGCTATCACATATATTTTTTAACAACTTGTAGCATGGTTCTTCATCTTGTGAACTAGATTATTGGGAAAACATAGAATTTGTGTCCCGATGGTTTTTAAGGACACCGGGACGGAGAATCAAAAGGAAAGGACGGTACCGTTAAAAACGGGACTTATGGTCAGGTTACTTATAAGGCTTTTCAAATCAAAATTTCTTAACAGATCATCCAGATCAACATGGCGTTGTACAAAACCGTCTTTAGATCAGTTGGATTCTGGTACATAGACACTGAATGAAAATGACAAAGCAAATTTGCAAATTTTTGAAAAAAAAAAAATACTCAAAAAATTTTGGAGCAATTAAAGATTCCCATGATAAAAGTCGAAAATGTTATACGTTTCATCAAAGCGCAACGAATAAGAAGGTTAGACAACGTAATGAGAATGGATACATCGAAAGAGCAGAAACTAATTGTAGATGCCAATTCATATTCATGATCAAAGCAATAGGTAAACCAAGGTCAAGATTTTTCTTATTATTTTTTATTATTTAAATTCTATTTAAGAACTGTCCATGAGATGACAATTACAAAATTTCATCATAGAAAATTACATTGATGCTGGAACAACAACAACGCTTTCTTGTTGAAGAAGTGTGATGTACAGAAACCTTTCAGTACTAAAGCCAGCAATTTGACTAATGTCAGCTCATACCGCTACAGTGGTTTCGTACACATGAAGACCGTTGGAATTTTACCAACTGCCGATAAGAAAAGATTTTCCGCTGTGCTGAAGAAGGACAAGTACGCCCAGCGTCCTGCTAAGAAAACCGTGCGAGTTTCCTTCAAGGCTGGTCCAATACAATCTCTGAAGTAGATGAAGAAATTACTCACCGGACTCACAAGGACTTGACCTAGGCTGCTCTTCATGGTACCTCCTCTGTTTGCGTTCTCAAAAGTCCGCTCTATCAAAGCAGGTGGCAAAAATAAATGCAATTATCTTGGTTTTTAGGGTTTTGTACTAAATGAAAGAGAACGCAAATTGGGCTATTGAATAAGTTTATGGTATTGTGTGTTAATATTTTATTCTAAAAGGAAAGTCTAAAGGATGTGTAGCAGCTGTTATCTAACAGATTTATAGCTAGATGGTTGGATTTATAACATAGAAGAAGAACATATGAAAAAGCTAAAGATTAAAAATTGAAGAGGGACAGCAATGGATCTGATCACATGGAGGTCCCATGTGCACACAAAGAACTGTTGCGTCAACAACGATGACGATGATGACGACAATAATAAATAAGACTAGAAGAGTTGAATAAAAAGAAAGAAAATATTTGAAACCTTTTAAAAAATGTTATCTAAGTACTTTTTACTACATAGAATATAAACTAACCTTAAACCATCATCATCTGCTAACTTTTCTCTGATGTCATCAGCAACTAACTTTATCCGTTTAAATTCTGTTGCTTTCATAACTATGTATTATTTAGTCAAATTGCAATTTATTCCTAAAACAACTTACACCTGTGACTAAAGCATAAGCATAAGCATAATATAAATTCATTCATTCATTCATTCATTATGTATTCATTAGGAATATAAACCGTATGATGCTGCTGAAGACTATAATACAAAATAAACTTATTCCGGTTTCACCGAACACAACATACCCAATTCACAATTCACACAAGCAGATTAGCATAAAATTGAATGAAAAATAGTAGAATTCTATTACACATATCGATTTAAGCAAATACATATTCTTTTCATGCTCTTGTTATAATTATCTGTAATATGTTTAGAGGTTCTAGTGGATGAATTGAACTTATCAATAGAAATCAATAATTTTCAAAAAATTGCACCACAATATTACAAAAACTTTGAAGCTGAAGCTGATGATGATGATGATGATGATGATTTTGCCTACTTTAATCTCCTAACATTACATCGGTGCTTTAATGTGTCATAAACCTCACGATAAACTAATATATGTATGTATATCCATATAAAGGTATGTAAGACCATTAAGATGAATGGAAATTGAAACTAATCTGGATTACCTCACCAAATTTAGGTTTACGAGTATATGTAGTACAAAGACAACAGCAACAAATGTGACTCAAAATGTGGAATATAAAAAATTGGATAAAACAAATCCGATTCAAAGTTACAGTGAAATCTAGACAAAAATTCAATTCGAATTCTATTGAATTACACAAGAAATTTGTATCATCATCAACAATTTCTATTTTCAATTATCATACTATTTACTTAGATCTATCATTCTCTCGATTATGATGATGACCTAAGTGGCGTTTTACGTTTGAATTGACATTTTCATTTACAATTTTATTATTATTGATTATTTATTTATACATACATATATACAATACAATAGATGATGACTGAACTGACTTGAGTTAACTTGACTTGACTTGACTTGACTTGACTTAACTTTGGATGATTTCACTGTAGACAACAAATTTTTATTAAAATGCAAAATACAAGTTTCTTTTTCACTTCATTTCTTTTTGTTTTGTTTCGTTTTTTTATTTTATTTTTTTTTTTTTTTTTTTTGTTTTGTCTTTTTGTGTGTGTGTGTTTCTTTTAAATCCAATAAGCCGAATATTTAAATGACGACTCAGCAATAATACCAAAACTAAGTAGGAGGGCAGAGGGTGGAAATTAAAAAAATAAAGAAAAAGGCAAATAACCATAAAAACTTAGAACGTGCACAAATGGTGTTTGTTTGTTATCTACTCTCATTTGCTCAAAAAAGTTATTCTTAAATAAAGTAAATGGGAAAAAAAACAATAGCAACAGCAACAGCAACAACAACAACAACAATGACAATAACAACAAATAAAAATACAGTAAGCACATGAGACATATGACCAACAAGTGTTTCTACATTAATTTTATTTTGTAATGTGAAGAAAGAAAACAAAAATAACATATATAGTAAATTGTATTAACAACAACTTGGAGTGGATTTGGATATAGTAAAACTTTCAAAAGATTATTTGAACTTCCGAAATGCTGGTTTTTGAATGAAAGAGTCAAAGGAAAAAAGCAAACAATCAATGAAATTAATACCATTCCATTGCTCGTGATGTTTGGCTATTGTCATAATATTATAGCAAACCTAAAAACACGTCTATCATTCAGATTACGTGGTGCCGAAACCCGATGGCGGAATTCAATATACAAGCAAAACGTCCAGGGAGTTCTCTGAAAAGTGGCAATTAAAATACCGGATTTCATCACCGCATTTTCCTCAATGAAACAGATTTCCAGAACGAAATGTACAGATGGTCAAAAACATACTTAAAAAGTGCTATCATAATACATAGTTCAGACCCCAACTAGGCAATGCAATTGTTATGTAACACACCAAGGAACGAAACATTGGATTCAGCATGTCAAAGTCTGTTTAGTCGACGAACCAGGACGATCCTACCGAGTAGATTAGAACTACTGAATCCAGCAGTAGTCAATGGGGTAACAAATGAACTACGCCAACTACGCGAAAACCAAAAAAGGTACACAATTCTTGCCAAAACTACCGGAACCAATAATGTCATCATCATCCAAATAAATTCATGGTTGAAACAACCGAACAGAAGATCAGAGTCGACGAGTTTTTAAATGATGGTGTGGCATTTGTTTCAATGAAATAACAGATGAGAATTGGAATTAAATTTCAATATTATTTTCTGATAATAAATTTATTAATGAAGATTGTGAACAGCTGCTTGTAAATATTCCTACATATAAGTCAAATTTATAAAATACTTGCGTACTTTCTTAGCAACACTATATTCTCTTTGTTACACTTTGAGTATCAACAGAGAACACAGTTTGAGCATCAAAAAATTAAATTGCTATTTTAGTTAATTTTTTTGCAGTATACGTTTAGGGGATGGTGTTGTTTGAATATTCCAGATCTTGGGAACAGAGACACATATCGAGACCAAACCTATCCTATGTTCTAGCCGGGAACCAACCATACACACTCACTCAAATTTCAATGAAATCAGAAGAACGGTATGGCAGCGCATAACATACAAACAATTTATAACAATAATTTTTATATATACTTGGCTCTACTGTAACAACAGAAGCGGCAGCAGCAGCAACAACAGCAGCATCAGCAGTCGTCATCTTAGTGGGCGTATGGTTAACGTAATTTTGTTGGGCCAAAAACAAAGATTGGTTGGAAAAATAAAATAAGGAAATATATAGTAAACAAATGGGTAAATGGGGGAAAAAAGTGAAAGGAAAGCAAAAATTCCAAAAATCAATGGCATCCGAAAAGAACAAAAATACAAAGACCGTCGTAACCCAAAAAGAATCCCATGCCAAAACAAAAACAACAACTAAACATAATTTAACCAAAAACACACACAGAGTAAGTAAAAAAGGTTATGGTGATGGTGGAGAGTGGAGAGTGGAGGATAGAGAATGTATAAATGATTTAGATGATAAAAATGCCAACAAAAAATTCCTTTAAGGATCCGATATGTTGGGGGTCACTATAGAACTATGGTATTATGTTATTATATTCAGCATCATCAAGGCAGATCAAAAAGGCAGTATCAGCCTCATTGACTGAATGACTGACTTACTACGATGGCATCATGAGATAAGCAAGACAAACAACTAAAGTGAGTTTATCGTTAAAAGATGATGATGATGATGATGATGATGATGATGATGATGGTAATAATGACAATGATTAGTGATGAGCACATCATTATAACAGATATGACGAGTATGATTCATCTTTCTGATGATAAAAGCAAATGCCAATAAAAAATAATAATAATAAAAAATTACGAATAAGAATTGTTCTAAATGCAAAACGTTTAAATGCTAAAATACCAACAGAAAGCAACAACAAAACTAAGTTATATATACATATCTAGATACATACATATGTGTATGTAAATTTACATATATACTCGTGCATATGCCTGCCTCTGTGGGTCTGTGGGTCTGCGTGTATGTGTGTTTGTGTGACATTCTTATCAGCCACATTTACTACAATCATATATGTAGTACGTTACAAGAGACTCATATGCAAAAATATTGTAATTCTTATTACTATGTCGGTACACACAAGAATGAATTCATTTCATATCATATCATATCATCAACATCATCATCACAATAACAATAACAATAAAAACAAAACAAAACAAAACAAAAATAATGTGATTATGGCAAATAAATTTACTATATACAAAAGGACCACCGACTCATTTAAACAGTTTAACATTTGAAAATTTCTTCTCATTATTATTATTATTATTATTATTATTATTGTGATAATTTTAAATAGACTATTTAGTTAGTCTCATTCTTTCTCTTCATTGCCTTTTCTTTGTTTTCATTTTGAACTTTATTTATACATACTTATATGGTATATAATATTATATACGAATATCTACCTATGTATAGTGCATAGTAGTATATAGTGTGAGTATTTTGTACAATATTTTGTTATTTATTTTGTATTGCACCCACCTGTTTCGTTTTCGTTTGTGTGTTTTTGTCTCCAACTTTTTCTCCGCTTCACTTGCTTCTTTGATGTTTACGTGCTGATGAAGAAGGCTGATAATGACTTCAAACTTGGTTTTCACCCATTCGACAGTCTATCTGTCTGTCTGCGTGTGTTGTCAACAGTCAGTTAGTTCGTTCGTTCAGCCCACTTGTGGCAAGAGTCTCTTTGGAGTTTTTCTTGTTGTTTATTATTGTTATTATTTACTTATGTATGTTTTGTTTTGTTTTTTCTTTAACTTCAATCTTCACTCAACTTGACACACACGGCTGTCATCATCATCATCATTCATCTAAATACATACATAAATATTTATTTTATTTTCATTAACATCAATTTTATTATTATTATTATTACAACATCACTTATGAATAAATAACAAATTAACAATTTTCCTTTTTACTTTATAAATTTTCTTTTCCTTTATATTTTGTTTTCGTTAACACACATGCACACACAAAAAAAAAATAGAGGTGACAAAACAAAAACAACCAAAAAATATCTGCGCCATATACCAATGTGGGCGGCAGTCGCAATCGCATTTGTTAAAGATGTCGAAAAACACTAAAAATTCACTCTACTTGAAATACACAAGAAAATCACAAAAACAAATTGTAAAGACAGATGGAAGAAGAAGTGTCACAAGTTTTGAAGGCGAAACGGTCACCCTGCATATTGTAAACAAGAGCTGCCAACTCGCTACATAAACATCAGCAGCAGCCGTTAAATGGAATTTCAATTAAATCAAAAAATATAAGAAGAAAATAATCATCACCCATTCATCAACAACAATTTATTATTATTATAATTATTATTACTTAACATAAATATGGAAATAAATAACTTTACAATAAAAAAAAAAATATAAATAAATAAAATTTTATCAAATTAAATAAGAAAAAATATAAAAAAAGACTAACTTTGGCTATGCCGAAGTTGTAATACTCTTCACGCCCCGGCTAGTGGTCCGAGGGTCTTGAAACTTATAAGGTTTGTGGCTATGGGTCAGACACTTATAGTGTTTTAAGTCGATAGTATAAAAAATAAAAAAGTTTTTCTAATAAGAACTTTCATTTGGATCCTTGTTTGTATGGGGGGTACCACTCCTAGTAGTCCGACGGTCTTTTCTAATAAGAACTTTAATTTAAAAGGGGGTTTGTATGGGAGGTACCCCTCCTGGTAATCCTAGGATCATGAAATTAATATGGTTGGTGGACATAGACCAGAAACTTATAGTGTCCAAATTTCAGTTCGATACATCAAAAAACAAAAAACTTTTTCTAATAAGAACATTCGAGTTAAAAATGGGGGTTTGTATGGGAGGTACCCCCCTAGTGGTCCGATTCGGCTGATTTACAAACTTGAACGGCGTTTTAAAAAGAAACCTATGTACAAAATTTCAGCTCTCTAGCTCAAAAACTGAAGGACTAGGAGTGCGAACAGACGAACAGACGGACATGGCTAGATCAACTCGTCTCGTCGCGCTGATCAAGAATATATATACTTGATGGGGTCTCCGATGCCTCCTTCTGTGTGTTACAAACTTCATGACAAACTTATAATACTATTCACTGCCCGAAGAGTATAAAAAAACAAATTGTATTTGAAAGAAAAAATTATTGATCTCTGGCCAAGAAAGTTACATCATTCTTGAACTTAATACCCAACTCCAGTTGGAGCTTCGGTCCAAAATGATGATTTATGATTTAGATCCATCTGTGTTAATAAAAGTATAGTTACCAAGTTATTGAAAAGTACTCGAAATTGGCTATGGTTGTTATCAGACTAGAGAATGTTATGAAGAGAACAGTTGATAGATGAACCCATAAGGTTTTATTCATTTTTCATTCTCTTACAAAATTTAATTGCAAATGGTGATTGGCATGAAATCTTGCGTCGTATATGTGCTTGTCGCAAACCAAAATTATCGTTATCGTTATTGGCTTGTGTCAACCATGCTTGACCGTGTATGGACCGTAATAGTCACATTAGCATGTATGTGTTGTTGAAGCCAATAAAATAGAGGATTTCCATTTTTATGTAAATTTTGACTTAATGATGTTAGTAGCTTGTGTCGTTTTGATTAATTTGATTAACTTTTTTTTTTATTTTTTTTTTTTGCCATTTAGTAGTTTGGTGGTTGCACAAAACAGAATGGCGCCGCGAACTTTACACATATTAAAAGAAAATAGAGATGTTAAAGTGCAAAATATATAAAAGCTATCAGCGAAGAGGTACAATAATATAATTTTATAGCTATGCAAAATATATTGTTTATTTATTTTTACATCTTTTTAAAGATTTAATATTGAAAAAACGCAAGCTGCTGAAATTTCCAAATGAAAATTCGTTCATCAAAGGCAAAATTTTTCAACTCAACAAAATGCCCAAATTTATAACTTGTTTAACGATTAGTTCGTAAAAGTATTTGACAAGAAAGCACCGGACGGACAGTTGGAAAAATGGCGCAAGCGCCCGTCACAATATTGCGTATTCAAGTGTATGTCTGGTGAAGCGTCAGATGTAAGTCCAGCGGATATCAACTAATTCAAGGAAAAGCTATATTTTATGCTCATTAATTTCACAAAAATTGTATTGGTGGCATGACCGTGACCGTTTCAAATGGCTAACTCTACTCATCTCTGATAAGATCTCCATATTCCGTAATCAATCTTGGAACAATCTTATATCCTCGCATAACAAAGGTTGCACTCCCTTTTGGAAATTGACAAAAATCATACAGACAAGCATGGCAACATCACCATACAAAGTGACAGCATAAGACATTTTCCTACTCAGTGAATTTCGTTTGGCTTCGGATTTCCACACATAATAAAATTATATATATACAACTTTATCATATCAAACCTCTAGTATCTACTCTCTAAAAAACAGCATCCAACAAGGATCTCTAATATCTCTTATACATTTACTTATAGCACGGAAAATTCTATACTTAATAAATTAAAATCTCCACTTTATACGGCAATTCGGATTTCTTTTGGAACTCTCCGCTCCACACCCATTAACAACATGTTTTATGAAACTAAAATACTAAAATGCAATTGAAACAAAAAGAGACTACATCCTATTTACAATGTACAAAACATTACTGAATTCCAAGGACACCCTAATTTACAAATCACATAGAACTCCCAAGTTTACATTAGAAATATCGAGATTAATAATATTTTGCAAGCACCTCCCTCAAAATCCACTGCACACCAAACCAACCTGGATTCTCCCCAAATCCTTAATTAATACCTCACTTCGAAAAATATCACAAAACTACTATTACCCAGTCCAACATCTACTTACAACACTTCCTCCAAATAAAATCAAATCACAAAAACGTATACACCGATGAATAAATCCAAAATAAAACTGCAACCTTTGCTATCACAACAGAAGCTTCTATACTCCAATATGGGCTCCTACCACACTACTCTTCAATTTGCAGAAACAACAGCGAATCTTGAAGCAATGAAAATATTGTAATTATAAAACAAAAGAAAAACTTCATTAGCTGCATTTAAATCACTTTTGGCAATAGATACAACCCCAAACGCCAACAACTACAACACTACAACCCCTATACCATAAGATTTCTCCTCTTAAAAGCTGCCACAAGAATTAAAATTCTATAGATCCCAGGCCACTCCAATGTAAAAGGCCACGAACTTGCCAAAGCCGCTCTAAACATGCCCCTAATTCTATACCAAAACATCAACCCATCGGACGTAGACAAATATTTAAGACCTATTTTATCAGACAAACTTTAAAACAATATCACCAAACAATATCAATAAACATAAACTCCCTTCATACAGACGATTACTTAAAGACTCTAATACAAGAAAATGTTAACCCAAATGACCAAATTAAAATTCTTAGACTCCGATTAGGTTACACTAAGCTTACCCACCTACACCACTTCGACCCCATTATAACACCACAAAAGCCACTCAACCACAAATGTCAATTAAAACCACATACTAAACTCATGCCCTGCAACTATAGATACAAAACATAAAATCTTCCAAAACAATAACCCCAAAAAACACTTACTTACCCCATAAAAGAAAACATTGTTAAAATAATTTCATATTTAAAAGAAATAAACTTATACAATAAAATATAAACCAAATTATATGCATACACTACGCTAATATTAACACTATTTACTAAGATATCTTAGTATAAGACACGCTAACTCCCCCACCGAGCCGAAGGCCATAGTAACCAATGATTTATCATTAAGTTTAAGTCTTACTTTTTTAGGGTTCCATACTCAAAGGGTGAAAACGGGACTATATCACTAAGCCTTCGCTGTCCGTCCGTCACAGAGCTCTATCTCATGAACCGTAATAGATAAAAAGTTAAAAATCCACCAGAAAAGTCGGAAAATCCCAATAAAGGACTAATTACAATCATAATAGCTTATGCTTCAAGCAATGCTTTGTAACTTAAAGTAGTTGGTTATTATTTATGTATATGATGTTCACTATTATTTAAATACATATTTTATTTTAGCTACAAAAAAAAAAAATCTTGGACGATGGTACGGAACCCTTCATGTGCGAGTCGGACTCACACTTGACTTGATTTTTTATTATTATTACATTAGGCAAATTATACAAGTAAAGTATCTAATGATAATAGAGTACTAGCTACTAAGACCTACGACTCAATGGTTACTATTAGACAATTTATATTTTATTAGCTTAGTTGCACTCATTCATATATTTGTAGATTATATTAATGTTCTTGGTTATAGGCTTTTGGAGCTTTTTTGAAATAGTAAGCTGTAGTCCTCGTCAAATTTGGACAGTTATCCAACACATGATCTATATAGAAGGTGTCATCGCTGAGTGTGTCCTATTCGGAGGCGCATAAACACAGACCTTAGTGGTTTTTGGCAGTTTGTTGGATATAAGGTGGCATATTATTTTTTTATGCATGTTGGCAGCTCTTTAAAGAATTCACAAGCATTCAAACGCCCGCGAACTTCGATTTACCATAAATTGAAATTTGTATTGTGTACACTGGTGATACTATTAGCAGATCAGATCAGATCATACATGTATTTATTTACATACAGATTATAAATTTAACCTTACGCAACATCTTACAAGATCTCATCGTATAAAAGATATTAATGATAGTTATTCAGTACATATTTTATTTAGTGAGTTTATTATGATATTTGGAATAACATGACTATAAATAGTAAATCTCTTCTTATCAAAAAATAAAGTTCATACATAATTTTATAATTGGAAATTTTGAGTGACTAAATGACTAAGCATGGTAGCAACATAGGTGAAGACTGAACACTGGAATGCGATGCGATGCGATTTGATGTGATGTCATTTGATAGATTGACGATGATTATGTTTTTAATGTTAACTTTTCTCAACTGGAGAATGTACGATAGTATGGGTATCAGCAGAGTCATCATTGTTATCGTTTTTATCATTCTCATGACTAGGATTATAATCATCTGATTTTTGCGTTAATTTCAATTCTCTGGTTATGAGAACTTCACGCCAGCCAGGTTGATTACATTGCTTATGTAGTTCTTCGAGACGTTGCGTTAGTGCATTGACAAATCCATCGTAATTACTACTTTGGTCTTGTACCATTTTGTCATTGAGTCTGAGGCAATCACTTAGTATCTTATTGATATCTTTACATAAAGCATTTTTCAAAAGTTTGGGCTCTTCGTAATCAACTAAGTTACGCACACAAGTAACCAGTTCCGTTAAATGCTTATCAATAGCACCCGGGAATAATGCATGCATTGCTTTGTCCAAGTTGAAGAGATACTCACGATTAGAACCACTTGGTCCGAAGGAGCTAAATATTTGCTCAGCAATTCGTGGCACTTGCCAGACATCACCTGCATAGGAATCATTTGTTTGTGTTGCTACATACATGATAACGTCAAGAGGAGTCACATCATATTGTTCAACATCGTTATGATGTTGATAATCACCATTAGTTTTGTCAGTCTTAATTGGGAACTCATGAAACTCTAAGCTACGACGTTCATAGCCATTCTTTTCACGATAATCCAAATGATCGAGAACTTCACGTTTCTGACTTGCAGCTATTCTATAGGCAACCCCATAAACACGATGTGTTTGTGGATCGCCTGGCAGTAGTGTTACAACACGCCCAGGTTGACTAGGCACGCCACGATGATCGATACTGTGTTGATAGAATCTTCGTTTATAGCCACATATATAACCGCGCTTTCGATTGATATAAGGAAAGTCTGCTTTCCAAACAAGTGAACCATAGCCAAAGATCCAGACATCATCGGATGAGGGTGCTGGCTTTACTAGGTACTCTTGATTTGTATGCCTTAAGTTAAAGTCATTGCGTAGCTCTTCAATTTGATCACCAATCGATGTTGTTGATGTTGATGAAATTTTAACTAGCAGCTTTTCTTGAATCTCTTTGTTACTTAAATAAGATGTTGTTGGTCTGATGATCAGCTGTTCAAAGGAATTCTTGTAGATTTTAGCAGCAAGTGGCATATAATCGAAACATTCGCTGCTTGCGCTTTTGCTATTTTCGATGTCAATTGATAATTTTTTAATAAAATTTAACATTTTCACTTCACAAAATTTGCGTCACCAACACCAGACGATGGAGACAAAAATATAAAAACAAAAGCTACAAGACGCTAACAGTGTTGTTAAACGTAATAAAAAGAAGAAAATGTGTGTTAGTAAACATGAAATTGGTCATGTGATGGTCATGCAAATGTGCTGCCAAACACTAAAAATTATCAGTACTTGGCAACATATTCGCACTATTTATGCTCACCGCTCGAGTATCCAAAGAAGTTCGACCGACCGCCGTTTCTTATATGAAAATAATCGAAGAGAAAAACAACAAATGAATTTGCAATAACAAAATCATACAAACAATTATATAACTTAGTATTATGTTAAAAAGTGTATTGTTTGATTTTGCACGCCTACGGTTTGTACACTCAAATCTCCAATGCCATTTTAATTAATAACCTCAAATATATTTTTTGATTGTTGTAGGCTCACCTCCAGTCCCGTAGTGCTTGTTACACAAGTACGCGAGAAGGGCCATCTAAATCGACCACGTCTAAGGAATCCACATTGGTTTGTGCGCAAGAATCGCACGGTAAGCTTATTGAAATAGTATATTTTATTGGTATTGTATTGCAATCACTTTAAAAAAAAAAAACCATTAACAGATACATGAAGACTTTGTTACAACAGAGAATCGTGGTTTCATTAAAGAAGTCATACATGATAAATTTGGGCCACCGGCTTTGATTAAGGGCGTATCATCTTACGATCAGAAACTTGTTAAAACAAATGAATTGGAGAAGGAGACATGGGCACCGGGATTGCGGCGCACCGGTGTTATTGCACGTAAAATCGGTCAGTATCCTTTATGGCTAAAGAATGGCGAGAAAATACGAACTACACTGCTGCAAGTGGTTGATAATCATGTCATTAAATATATACCACCTGAGGAATATAGGCCGGCACAACGTCCAAGTGTTGTTAATCTTTCGAAATATGGTTGTGTTTTGGTCGGTGCCGAAAGCGTAGATCCATCGCTGTTGACTAAAGATTATTGTGGCATTTTCCAAGATTCGGGCGTAATGCCAAAGCGTAATATAGCACGGTTCCTAGTCTCGCCGAAAGCAGCAATTGCGCCCGGTACACCATTGAATGTCAATCATTTCCGTGTTGGTGATTTTGTAGATGTTCGTGGTAAAACGTGAGTATAATACTAGAGTTAATACATCAAATACTACCATTTAACATCATGTATGTATTTTTATAGGGTTTATCACAATTTCCAAGGTGTTGTTAAGCGTCACGGCTTTAAAGGTATGCCAGCTTCGCATGGTGTCACAAAAACACATAGACGTCCTGGCAACATTGGTGGAGGAGGTGAAAAAGGTCGTGTTTGGCCTGGCACTAAATTGCCTGGCCATATGGGTAATAGATGGCGAATCACTAAAGGTGTTCGGATTTGGCGTATGAATACCAAATACAATGTCATGTGGGTCCAAGGCAGTGCCATTCCCGGATCAACAAATGGTTTAGTTTATATTTATGATACAATTTTGCCATTGAGAAAACCAAAGTCAGCGCCACCATTCCCCACGCTCTATGAAGATGATGCCCAGCAACAGGAGGAGGAAGATATTTGGTTTGATGAAGTTCACAATTTCAAAGATGAAACAATAACTTTTAAACCTGAGTAAAGTAATAATCAACTCCAATTTATGTTATAATCTAATCATCATCATATATAGTTTTAATAAAGTCTTTTTGTTGGTAATTTTTAAGGATATACTACAATATAACAGAAAACAAAATGCGAAAACATAATCATACTACAATACACTGCCCAATCGGTACTGATAGTATTTGACAGCGGCATCAGGATCCACTGCTTTCATAAACTTTAGTTTACCCTCTTTATGTAGTTTCGTCAAATGATGATCAACATTAAGTGCTGCAGCTGGCCACAGTTGCTTTGGTGTCTCTTTATAAACAACTTTAACAACATCCATTGCTTCTAAATTGGTATGAGGACGCTGGCTAAAGAAGTCAAGTATTTGGGCTTCACGTTGATTGCGATGCTTAATATAATATTCAATCTTATCAATGGGATCCTCTATAACATTACCATGGCCTGGATAAATTACATTTGGTTTTAAGTCTAAAATTTTATTCAAGCTGCGCATATAATCGGAAAGATCCTCAAAGACTGCAGTGCCCTCGCCTTAACAAATATGAGAATAAGTATTTAATTTTATTTTCAATGTATATAGTGCATTATTTTTTACCCAATATGCAGTCTCCACTAAACAGTGCTCCATCTTCTGTTGTGAGTACAATGTGATCTGAAGTGTGTCCCGGTGTATGCTCTACATGTACTTTAAAACCATCTACAGCAAATGTCTGCTTATCCTCTATGGCATTCACCTTGATATTTGAAGGTATTTCAGGGCAAATATCGATGGCATCGGTACGTCGAAATTTATACACTTGACATTCGCCTGCATTAAGTTTATGATGCACTTCAAAAAGGGATATACAACAAAATTTAATAGAATTAGGTATGTATGACCACTAGGCATACAAAACACATGCAAATAATTAGGTAAAATGGAAAAGTTAATGGAATAGAAGAAAAAGGTGGCTGGGTGGTAGTTTGCTCAGTGCCATCATATATGCATTATTTAGTGGTCATCGTACAAACCTGCATCAACCATTTTACTGCCAATAATATCTTTAACGCCACCAACATGATCATGATGCCAATGTGTAAGGATTATGGTGGAAATGGTTGCCTTTTCTTCCTTAAGAACCCGATTTAGATGTTCAATATATTGTGGTACATCAGGATCACCAGTGTCTATAAGAATGCGTCTTGTGTAATTGAAAATAACAATGGTTAATTATATTTCCAAGCTGAAAGTTCTATATAGTTTTTATCAAATAACATAAAATGATTTTTGGTTTTAATCAGTACTTAAATTCGATTGATCTGCTTCAATGGGAGTAACGAGATTTAGTCCCATTGGTTGAATGCAAAATTATACATATATTGTTGTCTTTTTGAAAAGTTTCTTTTACCCATCTCCATCCATATAACATCATTTTTCCCCTATCATTAATAATTGTTTATTAGAGAGCCCTACTAGGTTAATTGATTCAATTTTATGATTTGGTCAGTCCTAAGTTTCTATTTACATTATGTTATAAGCTATACTATAATATATACGTACTACATTTAATGGAGTCTTGGAATCGTGATACGTAACAAACATTAGTCTACAGTAATAATACGACATTCAAAATTAGTGTAAAGTATATAAAAACTATTTTAAAGATTGTAAAATTTATTAGATTTAAACTTTGAACTCACTTTTTGCCGGTGCCAAGCAAATAGGTATTAGTGCCCTGTAAAGTCATGGCACCCGGATTACAACCAAGTATCCGAATAATAGACGAGGTCAAGCGTGTAACTGGCGGAATATGCAACATTATAAATATCAACTGAAAGCAATAAAAACCAAGAAAATTATATTCGTCGTAAAATATACAAAGAGAACAAAATAAATTGGTCAAATGCAAAACAATTCACAGCTGTATAGGGTGACCACATCACCATTAAAATGTATATCAGTTACATTTTTATCTTATTGAAATTACAATTGAATGTGTTTAATCTGTAAAGATACAATTTTAAAATGAAATGAAATATAGGGAATAGAACTTCTTTTTTTTTTTTTTGGTAACATACGTAATATTGTTCGATTTCAAAGTTAGTATATAAGTAAAATTAGCTAACCATAAAGCGTGATTTTAGCATTTGAATTAGAAGTCCTCAAAAAGTAAAGATTCGTTAGCAAAGCCATTGATATCAAGTCAATGCCAGCGGCGAAATCTTACTTTCTATCGGAACTTAGTAATGGGACGGCAGCAACCGTGCGAGAGGTGACTTAGTAATTATGTATGTGCCTGAACACAGAGGAGGATTAAGGATGGTAAATCCTAAAAATTATTATTAGATTCACACACAACAGACAGGACCAGATACAGAGGTTTCGGAGCCCGGGGCAATGAAGAAAGTTTCAATCATTAAATCTCTTTCTATATATTTATTTTAACAACTAGCTGTGACGGCGTGTTTCGCTACGCCCCGTCAAAATTCTATCACAATCGGGAATAATAGAAATAATGATATTTATTTTATACTAGTTGGCCCGGCAAACTTCGTTTTGCATTCAAAAAGCTTTTGTACATTTGTTAGTAACGTTGTCTCTCTCGAATGTAAAACAATATAAGATTTAGAGAATTATAGAAGATTATATGTGAAGTGGTTTTAAAAGCGTTAAAATGTAGTGAAGTAGCGTATATAATTTTAGAATAGTTTATTAGCAAATTTGTTAGAAAAAACGCATTTTAAATTATATAAATTATAAATAAAATAATATGTTGTTGGTCAATTTTGATGAAATAAAGCCTATGTTGTGCACCAAATAAAGCTTCTTGTGTTTCAGTAATTTGATTTTGAATGGAATGAGTGCATTTTAATTGATACTTGTTCAAACTAAAAACAAACAGACAAAGTCTACGATTTTATTATATGTATAGATTCTTGTGACACGCAATACAAAAATAGATGTTTGACAAAGACTACTTGATTGATTTGAAAAAATGTCTCTAAGCTTTCTATGCAAAATTTGATCCACTAATTTCGACTGATTTTGTAGTTGGATTTTGATGAAATAAACGCTACAATACACGAGTGAAAACCGCATTCAAACTGAATAAGCCGTTTCTGAGATTAAATTAAAGAACAATGCTTCTAAAAATGTGTATTTTTAGTATTTGTAATATAATGGTTTGTAGAGACGTAAATGCCTGACATGCTTGCTGCATTTTCATAAGTAGGACTGCCCTCTGCAGTCTATTATGTCAATTTCCAACTCGTCTACTGTTTTAATAATAGCATCTGCTTTGTCAAGCGATATGTGACCGACATTTGCGATGAACTTATGAAAACGCACAACGTTGCGCAGCATCCCAATTCTATCTTATCAATTTCTGTTATGGAATTAGGCGATGAAGGAGGAATTAAGTAGACGTGGCGCTCTACATCTCTGTAGAACAGTGGTTTCCAACTGTTTTTTGACCAGGGACCACTTTGATTTCATTATTATTAGCAGGGACCATAAGGTTAAAAAATATTTATTGAAACTGTATCAATCAAAGTAAAAAATTTTAATTGAAATGTTTAATTAAAGCTTTTTATTTCCTTTTCGGACCATATTTTAGCGCTTGCGAACCATTGGTGGTCCGCGGACCTCTGGTTGGGAGCTACTGCTATAGAAACTATAATTTTATGTAAGTAGATACTTATTTAATTTTTTTTAATTTTTGCGCGCGTGCCCCTTTGTAACCACGCATCCATAGGCACGTGCCTACTTTGCTAAAATGTGTTTATCGAAGTACATTATCGATTACTAGTCAGTATTTGCTATCAAACATACTCAAAGTATTTATACCTTGTACCTTAGAAAAGGATCAGAGGTTAATTCTTCTCTTATTGCTGTTGTTGGCTAATACCCCGCACAAAGTCAAGCATGATTGTCGCAAGCCATAACGATAACGATAAATTTGTATTACGGCCCGTCTATAGCCGTGTGATTGGCAAGCATGCTTTACCGTGTGTTTTGATATTTACTCGTTTTATTTGCCATTCCGCGGTGAACGGTTCTTTAAAAATGAACGCGCTTTACCCGCTTTGTGGATAATGATGACTTAAAGCTACTGCAACCAGTTGGCTAAGGCGAATGCTTAAGACAAATTAGTGAATTAATTAAGAGAAGTTGATTCAGAGGCCAACAGGATAAAAGTAATGATATGTATAAATAAATATTTTCCGAACAAACTACAGGCGTGAGCTGAAAAAAAATTAAACATTCCGAAAACTCTGGTTCTAGCGCCAATGATTTGTTTCAGTCCACTCTGTGGTATTTTTATCTGCTTTAATTTTTGGCCCATGAGGGACGACGACAGTATGTTGAGCTAAAAAGTTATTCAAACAAGTGTTCGTTAAATATTTTCAAATTTTTTTTATTTTGCAGAGCAATACTAGGAGCAATGAGGTGTTTGCGCCGTCAGTAAAACGAAAGAAAATGAAGGAATACGAAACCCTTAAAATGGCATGTAACAAATTAAAAGAGAACAATGATGCCACATCCGTTCTGGCGAAAAGTTGGGCATCACAGTATGCGAAACTTACAAATGAACAGACAGTTTTGGCAAAAACAATTTGTTACAATGGACTATTTCATGAGCGCGTGAACCATTTAACAGAAAAGATGGTTAGAGGTATCCACCACGTCAAATACGTACATCAACCCCAACACCCATATCGCAGTGGTCTTTAACGCCTTATAATGAAGATAATTCTTATTCGTCAATGCCGCTGCATACTTCGAGGCTTATCAAGAAAGCGAGAAAATACTACTTTTATCTCCAACTTTGGGCGAACACTTCAGCAAAATTCATCCACAGGCCTCCCGTCCACATCTTCCACTCATAGCTTACCTTTCCACACTATGGGAGCCAACACTTTACAATTCCATCGATCAAGCTCGGTTCTGTTGAGTTGGGAGACTAGCCTAAATTTATTCCAATAAAAAATAGAAACAATTATCAGACTTGTGTAGAAAAAAGTACACAATAATATTATGCATATCAAATTGTATGTACCTATATACTCGTACATAATTCAATATAAAGATACATATTTCGCATTTCTCTATAATACATACGGTTTGTAGATATATCATCATAGATCATAATGTAGAATCTTAAACAGAAAATTACAATAAAAACAATCCAATTAATACAAGTTTACTATTGTATTTTACATTCGATGGGAATAAATAGGACTTCGGTAATAAAGTTTATGCAGAGGAACTGGGAATAGGAATAGGGGGCTGAGAATAAGTATGTATGCTAAATTATATTTAGCATAATTTTCGTGCCTCTCATACCATAGTCTTCATTTTACATTGGTGACTTTTGTATGAAATTTCTACTATTATTAAAATAATCGGTCCTACGTATTGTATGTGTAGCATCTCCAGTATTTCAAAACTTGTGCCGGACCCCATGTACCTAGATCCCAACAGAGTTATGCCCGGCAAGCAACGGCCCAGGGTGCTGTTGCTAACCACTCTGTTGGGACAGGGCAGGACAATTTTCTTATTTCTTCTTCCACAAAAACTTTATACACTACTCACAAAAAAAAAAAACGAAGCCATTCATCTACCCTACCATATCATCATTCTTTCTACCATTCCCGTGCAAAGCAGGTCCCGTTCATGAGTGCACTAGTGAAAAATAGAAATAAATTCATTTGATGTTATTTTATTTTCCATTTTGTTTATTGAATTTGTATCTGTTTTTTCATTTATTATAAATGATCTTTGATCATTAAAATTAATCTTTAGGTGTATCTAATTTCATCATTATGACCACTGGCTTTGTTTTAGTAGCTTATTGTTTTTAGAAAAGCTGTTCGCAAATGAGTTAAAGTAATAAGTGGAACAGATAGAATTTATTACAAATATGTTTATGTATGTTTTTTGTAGATAATAAAACTTCTCAATTTCTACGGAGTGTTTTGTGTTAAAATAAAAATAATCCATCTTCTTATGTATTTAGAAGAGATAATAGTATTTAATATTTATGTAGTACATTTATATGATTTGATTTTTGCTTTTAATATACAAATTCAAAAAAAAAACAACATATGTTTTGAATTTGTGGAAGGGTGATTTTGAGGTAAAGATCACCGATAAATTTACTTATCTGTTGGTGTTGTTGTTGTTATGAGCTCCAGGATTGGATACATACTTAAAGCATGGAGGATCTGAATCCTCCAAAAGTTCTATTTTTCCCTCTTGAAGTAGTTTCGATAAGTAGTCTTCGATTTGACAAGATGCAGATAAATATACAGTCCTGGGTGAATCCTTGTACACAATTTTAACAATATCCATTGAATCCCAAAAGAGTGTGGGATTCTCACGAAAGAATTTCAATATTTGTGCTTCGAGTTGATTGCAGCGGCTTATTATACTCTTAACTCTTTTTATTGGGTTGAGTATGACATTTCCATGACTTGGATAGATTATAATTGGTCTGAGTTTGACTATTTTATTCAAGTTACTTAGATAATCGGCAAAATTCTCATAGTTTGGGGTGCCTTCGACTAAAAAGGGGGTGGTGGTGGAAAGGTAAGAAGAACATTTATATATTATATACTATATTTGTTTTATACAGTATTAACTGACCTACTATGCAGTCACCACTAAAAACTGCACCAAGCTCCGTTTGTAAAACAATATGATCAGCAGCGTGACCGGGTGTATGCTCCGCACGTACTTTTATGCCCTCTACAGCGAATATCTGTTGATCCTTTATGTCATGGACTATGACGTTTGGTGGTATATCGACGAATATATTACCAATAGTAGCATCTGGCAGTGGATACTTATAGACCTTGCAATCTGCAGTATAGCAATCAAATGTCAACCAAAATCATATGAAAAAATAATTATAAATAAAATATGTGTATTTGTATTTGTATGTGATTTGTTCCGTTTGTGTACCTTGGTCGACCATGTAAGTGCCCATAATATTTTTAAGACCACCAACATGATCTTGATGCCAATGTGTTAGTATAATGATGGAAATGGTTGCTTTTTGTGTTCTAAGAACGCAGCTCAAGTGTTCAATGTATTGCAGGACATCAGGATCGCCGGTGTCTATCAATATGCGTCTGCACAGATTACAATCAAACAAGTAAATTTTTGTTGTAAGCAATTAATATTATACATACTTGTTGCCGGTGCCAAGCAAATATGTATTGGTGCCCTGTATTGTCTTTGCATACGGATTACAGCCGAGAATGCGTATGATTGCTCCAGTTAAATATGTTACGGGTGGTATACGTGACATTTCGATATTGACGCACTTAACATTTAAAGTTTTCAACAACAAAATAAATCGCACAGTCTTCTATGAGGCAACTGCTCAAAATCAAACCAACAAGTGAACGTTGGGCGCCACAATCAAGCCAGGATGACCAGCCCACTATATTGTGAAACGACAAATTAGTCTATTTGTTATCAAAGGGGGAACGAATGTTCACCTTAAACACTTTCTTATCTCCAGGGAGCTTCTACACGATTGACTGCTGTAAAATACAATATCATAAAAAATGCGCGCTTAATGAGATATTTTTAAAAATGTCTATCGATATATCGAATGCCTAATAATAATACGTATGTGATCTGATTGCATAGTTAAGTGACAATTTGAAATGAAAGTGCATATGTATAGACAGCTCTCGTATAACGCGATTTGTTTTAAGGCGGTTGAAAAATTACGGATAAATTTTATATAACGCGTTTTTTGGTTAACCGCGGTTATAGTTTGGACTTAAACCATTTCATTATTTTTGCTTAAGCACCGTGGACACGCTGAAACATTGCTGGACAATCGTGATCATAGTGTTAATAAAATATTTATGTGTAAGTTCGTATGAACGCGCCCATTAAATAACTCTGGAAATATATATGTAAAATTACCAGGTTAAGTGAAAATGTGATTTTAAAAGGAGTAAAGCAAGATTGAATTGAATTGAATTGAAAGAGCTCAGTAAAATAAAGTGAAACCAGTAAATAATTAACTTTGGCTATGCGAAAGTTGTAATACTCTTCACGCCCCCTCCTAGTGGATCAAGGATCTTGAAATTTACATGATTGGTTGATATGCGTCCAAATTTTAAGTACAAACACAAAAAAGTTTTTAATAAGAACATGTATTTGTATCTTGGTTTGTATGGGGGATAAACCCCTCTAGTAGTCCAATTCAGCTGGTTGTGACAAATGTATTGCGTATGGTGAAAAGAAAGCTCAAAAACTGAAGGACTAGTTTGCAAAGACATATAGAGACAGACAGACGGACATGGCTAAATCAACTCGTCTCGTTGCTCAGATCAAGAATATATATACTTTATGTCTCCGATGTCTCCTTCTGTGTGTTACAAATATACATGACATAAATGTATAGTATTACTATTCACTGCTTGAAGAGTATAAAAATGGATAAATCTGGGAATTCAAGATAATAAGCTAAAAATTGGTGGATGTGACCGGTGCTGGCGTCTCAAGATATTCAAGGCCAAAGGTCACGAAAATCGGGTTTTTTGTAAATCTATTGTTCCCTATGCTTTAAATGACAATTAAAGTTTCGATAAAAGTTGTAGAGCATAAAATAAGACGTGAGCGCATGTGTGAAATAAGTATTTGTGGGGTGCCGCCGGCTTGTAAAATATGTGTGTATTTGGGATGTTTGTGAGCCATTGTCATTGTCGTCTGCACATTCCAAAAGATGACAAGAAATGAACGATCGTCCTGCAATGCTTGATCGTATCCACGGCGCTTTAAACTGATCTGATTTGTTTTATTACAGTGTGAATGCAAGTGAACGTATGATTGCCATTAACATGTAGATTTAAACATAAATATTTATGAAATACATTTCTGTGACTCACCCAAATTCTGCTAAAAACGTGAATGCTGAAGAACAAAAAAAAAAAAAAAAAGCTATTAAATTAAATTATTCGGAGTTGTATACAAATTAAGACTAGAATTTATTTATAATTTTTTATTTATTTATACTTGACAAAATAACTGTCAGATTTAAAAAAAAAATGTATTATATTATACATATTACACTAAAAGTAGGATTAAAATTTAAATTGTAATATTTCAAATTAATTGGGAGGACATCGTAAAACTTATTATAAGATGGGCAAAAAACTCGGAAAGGATCATGTAGGGCATAGTTAGTAATGCATCTATTCAAGGCTAAAGGAACTAAACTACCAGAAGTAGGATGACTAGGAATAAAGTTCAGCTGAGTTAAGAGCTTAGAAGAATCTATTGCTTAT
Source organism: Amiota mariae (assembly GCA_035041805.1). NCBI lineage: Eukaryota > Metazoa > Arthropoda > Insecta > Diptera > Drosophilidae > Amiota > Amiota mariae. The sequence continues at coordinate 69,946 of JAWNKV010001017.1, read as the reverse complement.
GAAGAAAGTTAATCCCTAGAGATATCCTAAGATGCACCAAAGATGGAAGACTGATAAGAAGAGTAAGATGGCAAACAGGAATTAGGATTCCAGTTTAGGCTAAGTAGGGCAAACAGAAGGAATTGTTTCTAAACAGACTCAATTCGATCTTAATTCTTTATTTTGTATATTGCGGTGACCAACTGCATGAGCAATATTTGAAGAGTGGACGCACTAGAGATATAAAATGAATCTTTGTGGTATAGGGGTCATTAAATTCAATAGACCAACGTTTAATGAAACCAAAAACACCCTTCGCCTTATTTACAGAACACCAAGGTCGTTAAACGTAGGGACGCAGGTGGGTGTTCCATTGGTAGAATATATTTAATCCTGCCAAAAGTCCAATTGATTTTCTTGCTTCTTGTCATCGTCGGATAAGTTCTACTTTTGTCCAATTGAGAATTGGGCATAGCAAATTAACGCATAAACACCTCCTGGAAGGAACAAACTGCCCTCCCTGCCCATTATGCGGAAACAACCTTTCGATGAAACATCTGTTAGATGAATGCACAAAACTAGACAACATTAGATCCCAGCTGTTTGGGCATAATCTACCATCCTCCTTCCTTAAAAATTCCATCCCTAGAACCCATCCAATTTAATTTAACATTCTTTTTTTCTTTTATAATAGACGAATCGAAGGCCTTGTAGCTAGCACTCTACAATATTTTTTTAGATTATATATTATAATATTATATTTTTGTATATAACCTAAATTTGTAAAAAAAATAAATAAGGTGGGTGTACAGCTAATCGACAAATAACAAGATATACTGAGAAATTCCTTTATCTTTTGATATACCTTGCAATTTTAGAGACATGGATTAACCAAAACTGAACCGCAAATTCATTTTGTTAGAGAAAAAATTGACATTTTGGACCAACTTAAAAATGGTGACAGTGTGCTAATTACAAAAAATTTACTATTAAAAAAAGAATTCTTCGTCTTCCGAAGTATCTTTACCGTCATACACAAAATTTTTTTTTTGAAAAACTGCGACAATGCTTTGCCTTGACAAAACAATTAGAAGAGATGATTTTAAAAGAAGACCCTTGTGAAGAAAGAAGACTTACATTTCAAAATAATTTTCATCAAAATTTAATTTAATGACTAAAGAGTTAAAATTTTGCACGGAGCTTTCTTTTCGCAGTACATTTATCGGAATCAACCAAATCGGACCACTAGGGGGGTACCCCCCGTACAAACATGGATCCAAATTAAAGTTCTTAATAGAAAAACTTTTTTGTTTTTTGTAATATCAACTTGAAATATGGACACAATAAGTGTCTGGCCCATATCCACCATCCATATAATTTCTAGACGCTCGGACCACGAGGAGCGTGAAGAGTATTACAACTTCGGCATAGCCAAAGTTAGTCTGTTTTCATATTTTTTTAAATTAATTTTAGGCTTTTTATACTCTACGGCGACTTGCAGCTCAACGTGATGATCCAGCGGTGACATGCGATGATGGCATAAACACAAAAGGAGATAAGATTACTTCACGAAATAAAATCACACTTAACGTACCACAAAAACCCAGAAAAAGTTTGTGTCATCATCCAGATCCCATTTGAAATATGATGGTTTTTTCTTCGATCCTTTTTTTTTTGCTTCATCTTCATTTCTTCAAATTACTCTTCTTTTCTTTTTTTAATTCATTCTTTGTTGACATTCTTCTTCTTCTTCTTCTTCTTATCGATCATCAGGATATCAGAACACCAGGGCTACCTGCTTCCATTAAAGTGATGCCAAGGTGTCCTGTAAATGATCGACAATTATCGAATTCGTAACAGTATTATAAGTTTGTGATGAAGCTGTAAAACACAGAAGGAGACATCGGAGACCCCATAAAGTATATATCTATTAGAACGATGAGACGAGTTGATTTAGCCATATCTGTATGTATGCAAACTAGCCCCCCCTAGATTTAAATTCATCTTCTTATTAGAATTATTTTTGTTTTTTGTACTATAAACCGAAAATTGAATACTATAAGTATCTGACCCATATCCACCAACTATGTAAATTTCAATACTCTTAGGACCACTGGGAGGGATACCTCCCACAAAACATGAACTTAAAACAATAATCAGAAGATATGAAAAGTGCGTAAAGAGTATTACAACTTCGGCATAGTCAAAGTAAATCTTCTTTTCGGTTGTTGTTAGTTAAGTTAATTTTAATTCTGTTTGTAATACGCAGCAAGAGAATCCAACATTTCTTGCAGTGCCGTTGCAACTTGATCAAAGGTTACTCCCAAGCTGTAAATAGCAGCGTCATCAGCAAAAAATCCCTAATGTTAGACTATCGTACATGTCTATGTTATAAAGAATAGAACCTATTACAGACCCCTGAGGATCTCCAGCACATATCAGCTTACTTTTTCAGTCATTACCAACAACTCTGAAAAAGCTTTGATTAGTTTTGCAATATTATTTATGTATTTATTTGTTGTTTCAATTCTTTATTTTATTATTTTATTTTACACTATTGTCTTTATAATTAAATCATCATTTTTTGTAACATTTTTTAGCATTTTGCTTTAGAATATAGATTTACATATATGTATATGTATTGTATTGTATATATAGATGTATGTATGTATGTATATATAAATATTCATTTCTTTAAATAAATAATATTTTTAATAGATTATTTTTAATAAGTACTTTATTCCTTTATTTTTTCAACATTCATTCGTCATTTCTCTTTCATTCTTAATATTTCTTTTTGTTTGCTTTCGTAATAACAAAATTCATTAACATAAAATTATGTTATAATAAGTATATTTTACATATAAAAAATATATATAAGTATATAATATTAATTAGCAATTGGGAATTTGAAATACAGAACATCATTTTAATTTTTCATACCTTTCATCATCCACATTTGGATTGGATTCAGTCCAGTCCAGCTGATTTATTGTCGATCGAAATTGAATTTGTATTATCTGAACCTCACTTGAAATAAATTACCACCAAACTTAACCAGTTTCATTAGTATTTGGAACCCATGAAATATATCTTACGAGTATACAAATTGGATTGAATTGCCACAAAAACAGTTTTTTTTTTTTTTGCTATGATTTCAGGAAGCTAAATGGGATTAATCTCCAATCACTAGTTGACGTCGGCACTTAACATATCCTATTTCACGATCTACATGGGTTTTAACTCATACTCAGAGATATTCCTTTCTTCCTTTTTATAGCTTGGTTTATCATTAAGTAATTAATGAAGTATATTTTTAAAAACCTCATTTATCTTATTATTTCTTAAACTTTCCTTCTCTATTGTGATTCGTAAATTATCATCAAAATCTGATCAACTCAAATGCAAACGAACTTGGAGTATATGGAGTAATGAGTATTGAGTAGCATTGACTCACTTCATCATTATTAAGCCGACAAACTAACTGTTAACAACTAATAACTTTTGGAAGGCGGCAGCGGTGGTGATCTTGATGAATTGTGATGATGGAAGCAACCAATGAAATGAAATGAACTTCAATTTCTCGCTTGATAGACTGCTAACACATGTTTGTATGTACCATATATACGAATATATAAATCAGACCAATCGGATAACAAAACAAATTCTTTCATTTGCAAAAAGGTATAAAATGAAATTATGCATCATCGGTTAAACCGAAATAAGTTAGATGTCTTTTCTTATAATTTTATATAAGTATCTATTATTAATGTTTTTTGTTTGTTTTATGAATTTTTTTTCTGATCTTTTTTATATATTTACATATATAAAATTACAAATAAAACAAATATTATACAAATAATAAAAAAAAAAAGAAAAAGAAAAGCAAGAACAAAATAAATCCATACAAAATAGATTTAGTAAGAAAAGTATCTGCCGAAAAATGCATTTTAAATTAACCATGTCAACTTTTTCTTTTCTTGTGTTCAGTAGAACTTTGTCACCTGCGTCACGAAATATGTTTTTTTTTTTTCACTTGAGGTTCGAAGGATTTTGTTTTGCACTCATCTGATGCCGTGGACTTAAAATATATGACATCGCCAGTTCTGTTGCATTCTACAACAATTTTAGTATCAGAATCTATTTAACGATGAACGATGAGAGCATGTCCAAAGATGCTAAGACCTGTGTTTATGTAACTTAAAAAAAAAAAAATCTTTTTCTTTGGAAAAACAAGAGAGAGAGAGCAGAAGAAATAAGAAGATCGATCAATTGACCATTCCCTATTGCCTGTCTCAAGCTAAAATGGTGGTTACAAATTCTTTCACTGTACCGCTGTTTTTGCATTGAATAAAGTGGTGAAAGTTCTTTAGAATCGAGGATTATATCACCACTACCAATTGCTGCGCATGGTGACAATAAAAATCTGTTACAAATAAAAAAATGTCATACAAATTTGTTTTCTTTCTTTAAATCATCAAATTCATTTGGAAGTTTAGAGGAGAGAATATTTAAATTAGGTTAGAATACATCACAATTATGTTTCAAAACCAACTTAGAAAATAGGAATATTCTAGCAAAAAATACAAAACAATTTTGTCCAGAAAATAGAAAAGGTTTACTGATGATATACTTGCCTATTGTACAAATTGTCTAGGATATAGAACGGCTGGTATTCTAGATTGATAAAAACCTTTCTAACAATATAAAAGCCAGGATGGAAACGATGATATCTAATAGAAACTCATGGATAGTGATTAGTGGGTTCGTAATAGAATACGAAGAAAAAAACATAAATAGGGATAAAATGTTGAACAGAGCAAGTCAAAGTGAACGTATATGCATAAATCTAAATCTAGTCATTTAAATACACAAACTATTATGTAGAAGTGACATTATATACTTGAATGGACACAGAAATATGAATTGCATACTAGGCAATCGCAATGAAGTTGAAAATATCGTTCACTTCATAGGAAAATGCCCAGAACTAAAAGGAATTCGTTAAAGATATTTTGAAAAATATAATTTAAATGACGAAGAAGCCGTTGAGATACGGACATGGTTATGATGATTGGAAAATTTTAACTTTATCACTGGTGGTATTGGAGACCCCAGATAGTATATACATACTTATATACTTGATCACCCAAATCCAAATTCATCTACTTATTTAAAAAAAAAAACTTTTTTTGCATTTTGTACTATTGAATTGAAATTTGGACACTATAAGTATCTGACCCATATCCACCAACTAAGTAAATTTCAAGACGCTCGTACCTCTATGAGGGTTACCTCCAATAGAAAACATGAGCTTAGAACAATAATCAGAAGATATAAAAGGTACGTGAAGAAGATTACAACTTCGGCATAGCCAAAGTTAGTCTTATTTTTACTTGTTTTATTTTAATAGTTAGTATGTTATGTATGCGCACAGAGTCAAAGTCGTATGTGTTCTTCAAATAAAAGAATTGATCATCATCATTGACATGGTCAATTTAAATTACATTTATGTACTTTCTTATAATCACCATCTATTATTATGTATTATATTAATAATTTATTAATCATATAATAACTTTGTGTATATAATATTGCTTTTTTTCTTACTTATGCACACACACACACACACACGTACACAATCACACATATCTATATATATACATATATATATATATATAGACGCTAAGAGAAAAATTAATAAAATAATAATTTTTGTTTATAAATATTTAATTTGTTGACTTGGGTTTCATCTGTTTCTGTGTTATTATAAATCTTGGTTTCTTTTGTTTTATTTTGTTCTTTGTTTACTGTTTATATAGTAGTCGAGGTATTTGTTGAAAATTGTGTTTCATTGCAATTAAGGTTTCGGTTTCGGTTTTTATCATTATATTTTATTTTCTCTTCTTTCAATTTCATTTCTTATTGACATTTATATTTTATTGTATGTATTTGTTGTTGTTGTTGTATTGCATGCATGCTGTTGTTCTTTTTAATATAAAAATAATAAATAAATTTAACAATTTACAAATTAAATTTTATTTTTTTTTGCGTTTTTTTTTTTTTTTTTTTATTTTAATATTTATTTCATATGGCAAATGAGATTTCTTTTAGTGTTTTTATGTTTTTCATTGAGTATTTTCTTTTCCTTTTATGATTGTTGTTTTGTTCTTTTTGTTTATATAATAATAAAAATAATCAGTATAATAAAAATGACTTGCCTTAAAAATTAGAAAAGAATATCTTTTAAAAAGCGTTTTAAAAAAAATTAAATAATTTAATGTTATAATAATATAATTTTAAGATCATTGTCTTTTCTTTACTATCTTACGTAAAAGAAAGAAAAAAATCATTAAAAAAAAGAAACATAAATTTTTGTGTTTTCATACACAACAAATGACTCTTCTTTTTTTCTGTTGTGTCTTTTTTCACTTTGATCTTATCAACTATTATTATTATTAATACTATTAATTATACTTTTGTATATGTATATAATATAATATCTTAATAAATTAACTTGCAATATTCTCTTATTACATTCTCTTATAAATAAATTTGTTGTTTATTTGTTCTTTTACAACAAACTAAAAGCTAATTTTTTTTTATTTGTTTAAGCGATAATTGTTTGTCGTTTTTTTGTTGAATAAATAAAACTATCAATCTTTAGAATTATTAGTAAAATTAATAATTTAAGGAAAAAAAAAAATAAATAAAAAAAAGATTAAAAAAATAAAAATTAAAACTTAAATTTTAATTATAAAAAAATACATACAATTATTGTAAAACATTTTAAATATCTAAATGACTTGTTAAATCTTTTCTTTTTTGCTATTGGTTGGTTATCAAACGCAAGACACGATAAAAGAAAAAACAAAATAAACAAGTTAAAAAAATTTCTTTTAAATAACAAAAAAAAAAAAAAAAATTAAAAACAAATTGAAAATTAATCCAAATTAAATTACGAGCGTGACACAAATGATGCTCGTTTTCTATCGATCTCATCCTCTCTCTCTCTTTCTGCACACAAACGCGACCGATTAACTCAGTAAATTTATCGGGCGAATGTTTGTGGTGTGCGAGTGAGATAGATGCGTTATGTTTTCATTAAAATTGAATGCAGTTGGCGAAAATGTCTGCTTCTTACTGCAGTTTATAAAATATTTGTTTGGCTCACACTAAGATTTTGTTGTTTTTCTGGTTAAAGGAAGTATAAATGGAGGAGGAATATAAATGGGAATGAGATAGGGCTGTAATTAGGGATCATATAATAATAGGTGCGCAGCAACCTAGACAAACATGCACATTATATAAATATACTCATCATCAACCAAATCGATTAATCAATCAAACAAACAATTACTCACTATATAATCAAAGATTGATAGATTGATACTGATCTGTCGGTCCTCTTTCTGCTTCTGCTGAGTCCTCTTTGAAGTTGTTGAAGTTCTCATAATTCGTGATTTTTGTTGTTGTTTATTATTGTCTCCGAGCAACAACAGCTGTCAATATATGCTACTGTTGTCAGTGTTGTTGCCTGCACCCGCTACCATGTTTAGATTATATTTGCTGTTTTTTTATCGCCACCACCACCACTTAATTTATAAGCAGTCGTTGGTCCCGAATCACTTAACAAGTGATACGGGACACCGGTAGCTGTAGTCACATCCATTGGAGTTTGTGGACGACTACTATTTCGATGATAACCTCCTCCCTGACTACTTGTATTATTGCTGTTTTCAATATTATTGTTACCACCACCACCAGAAATACGTTTAAGGTGCGCTCCTGCGATTGATGCTGCTGTTGTTGTTGTTACTGTCGTTCCTAACATACTCAATGCTGCAGTATTTATTGGCGTCGTCATTACTGTTGCTGGTGGCATTATTATCGATGATGTTGATGATGCTGATGAATCCAAATTTTGACTATGCTGCTGCATTTGTTGCTGGCGCTGTGTAACACAATTTGCTAATGCCACTGATAATGCCGATGAAGAATTTGATGCACCACGTCCTCGTTTGCGTTTGGGCAAGATACCTTTGCGTGCCATATAGAAACGGATTGTCGAGACGGGTATACTGAACATGGTGCTCACTGTTTGAAATGTTTCGCCTTTGGAAACACATTTGGCTGCCTGAGCCAGAGAAGCCTCAGAGCGGCGAACTCGTTTAAATGATGATGAATTGTCAAATGAATTGTGGTGCATTAATGTGGCTGCTGAAGCTGCTGCCGCTATTTGAGCTGCTGCTGTTGTTGATGTTGACGATGAATTTGCTGAGGTTTCATGGTCACCACCAAAACTGCTATCATCTCCTTCAACTTCACCGCCTTCATCGTGCGCTGCCACATAGTTGTGATCCTCTTCAATGGTTGAATCCATATGCTGCATCATTAGTAATTGGGGTGGTGTCATTTTGAAATCTTGCTCGAACTGATCTGACGAGTATGTTGTTGTATTCCAATGATTTGTCGATAACTCATCAGCGGATCCATCATTTGAATTGTTTGAGGCATTTACAGCGTTAAGATGCTGTTGCTGTTGTTGTTGTTGTTGGTGCATCTGCTGTTGTTTAAGTAATTGTTGCATTTGATATTGTTGTTGTTGCTGGTAGTTGCCATTAGTTTGTTGTTGTTGCTGCTGCTGCTGCAATTGTTGTTTTTGTTGTTGTTTAAGTAACTGCTGTTGTTGCTTTTTCAATTGTTTATTGCGACGTTTTATTTCCTTTTGTATTAACAATTGTTGTTGTTGTTCTTGTAAATTATTCTGTTGTTGTTGTACGTTTACCACACCTGGTGATACTACGCTTTTAACATCACCACCACCACCACCGACACCACCTGATACGGGGACATTACTTGATGTCGATGTTGTTGTTGAATATGTCGCAGTATCATCAGTTTCAGCGCAATCCATTTGCATTTGTTGTTGTTGTAGGAGTTTCTTCTGATGGTGTTGTTGTTGCTGTTGTGATTGTTGCTGCTGCTGTTCTTTGTTGTTCATTTCGAATGCTTGTTTCATTTTCACTATTTGATCGTGACTCACAGATGCGTCCGTACCGAAGAGCCCCCGTATGCGCAATTGTTCGGCACAACGGAGCAGTTGGCCAAGTCCAGCTTGTGTGACATTCACCTCGCCCTTGTACATAAAGTCGACGAGCGCCTGTATCTCCCATAATTTGATTTCGCTGGGCAATATGATGACGGGATGCTTGCACGGATTCTCGGCGAGTATGCTGTCGAAGTAAGAGGAGCACGCGGCGAGCACCAGCCGATGGCAATGAACCTGGTGGCCCTCGCATGCGAGCGTCACATCCAAATATCGTTGGCCTGCGAGCAACTGTGGAAAGGCGGCGCCAATGCTGCCCAGATGACTGTTCCAGCGCACGCAAAATTCCTGAGGAATTTTTTGTTGTTGTTGCTGTTGAGGTGATGTTGCAGCTGCTCCTGCTGATGCTGCTATTGGACTCATCATAACGTTGTTGTTGTTGGTGGTGGTGGTGCTGTAGCTGTTCCAATTGTATTATATACTGATGTGGTGGTGACACTGATGTTATTGATGTTAGTGATGGTGATGATACCGCTGCCAATGATGAAGATGATGACAATGATGATGGTGCAAATTCTTCAGCTTTAACTGGTGTTGAATCCTTATGGGCCGTAATGGCACCAACACAAATTTGTGATATTGCTGCTGCTCCTCCCCCAGGTTCTCTACAAGCTTCAATTGTGTATTTTCTTAATGACACAGGCCACACAGACCTGGTTTAAAATAGAGTTCTAAGCCTTCAAAGATTTAAAGTGTCTAAGAGTTATAATGTTATCACAACAATAGTGTTGATTTTACAGTGACAGTGGTGACGATGCCCGTCGTTAAGTGCTTTAGTTTTTAGTGGAAGCCCAATCAATCAATGAATGAATCAATTAATTCATTAATCAATCATCAAAAAAGTCAGTACGGAAGCGACCGAATTAGTATCCTCCGTGCCACTATATATAGAAAAATAGAAATAGAATAAATTACAAATTCTTAATTAATGCGAAATTTTATAATGAAAAATATGTATGTAATTGTTTATTGCCATTTGGCATTTGTTTCAGATATATCCAAAAATTTCTTTCATCTTCTCTTCATCAACTTCAAGGACATTTGAATTAACTCACGACGTATTTTTGTGAACGAAACGAAAAATGAATCGACAGAATATAAAAGATTAAATTTTTCTTTCCTCTTTTACCTTTTCTTCAATTTAGTTTTTTTTTTTTTTTAAGAAGTATAAAATCACAAACGATTCAAATAAATGTGTAATAAGTCTTCTTCTTGAAGAAAAATTCAAAGATTTGAGTTAATCTTTTGTCTTGACAAAACTCACCCGAAATTTTTTATATTTTCCTTATAAAAATAATAATTTTAATGAAAAATATTTTCTTGAAGAGTCGCCGCCGCCGTCGCACACACACATATACACTCGTCACAGAAAACAAATGTAATAATAATATAATATTTAAGTACAGACTCCTGCGTTCAGTTCACACTTCTTCTTGTTCTTCTGCTGCTGCTTCTGCTACTACTAATACTACTACTAACTACATATGTACATGGCATTGGTTTGCTGGTGTTGTGTGTTCGTTCTTCCTTTTGCTGGTTCGCCGTTTTTATGGTTTTTGTGTATTTCGTTTTTGTATTAAACAAAAACGACAAAAGACAAAGAATTATACGGCAAAAGTAAAAAAGTAATAAAAATCAAGTAACAAAAATCACACACAGCAGAGCACAGCAACAACAAAAACGTTGAGCTAGAGGGGACGACGCCATAAAGTAAGCAAAAACAAAACCAAAAAGCAACCAAAGCAGCAAGAAGCAATAAAAATATGCTGCAGAGCAATTTTGAGCACGTTACTTTACTTTAGCATTTTCGACGAAGAAAAAGGAAACACAACAAGGAAAACAAAAACACACGCACACACACAGAGAGAGGATGAGAATGAGCGAAAATGCGGCGCACATAAAACAAGAAGAAAAACAGACACAGGGAGACAATGATTTGGAAGTTTTGCAAATAGAAATATGTATGTACATACATGTGTGCAAGTGGAGTGAGTGAGTGAGTTAATGAGCTTGCTGCCTGCTTGCGTGAGAGGAGAGTTATCATCATCATCAGACACACAAGGAGCCGCTGCTGTCGTTGTATCTCGCGCTATGAGACATTTCGGCTGCCACAATAAAGACATTGCCAGATTTTATCTTATGTTTTAAAGAAGCAAATGAAGTAAAGTTAATTGAAATTAACAATAATACCAAATACCATTAATTACATAGACTGGACAATTCACTCATCGCGTTCTCATTTTCCACTTTTGGAATCTTGAGTTACAGTAAGGTCTGAAGCAAGTTTCAACGAAATTGTTCTTGTAATCTTAAGTTTTTTAAGTGGAACCTTGATAATTTGAGTGGAAGAACAATTTTGAGAGCGAATTCAATTTCGTGAGCGAATTTCCCAGTTCATTTAGGTAATGGTCTTTAAGAAATGGAACTATGTACGTATCGCTCTTCATTCTATTCACTGATACATACAGAATGAGCAAACAGTCTGGCAACAACGTCAAGGAACAACGACGGGGTGCAAATAGATCTGTTGAGGAACTCACACACACTCACTCACATACACACGAGCACAACAGAGTAAATTATGAAAGGAAGTATGATGAGCGCGGGAGGAGAGTTAGCAAACAGAGTAGTATACGTTGTTGAGGGAGCAGGTAGTGGTAAGCCATAGGATGAATAAGTGAGAGAAAGAGTGCGTGAATTAATGAGTGCATGGGTAGATGGTAAGATGAGAGAGTGAGACGTGCAAAAAAAAAACTACCAAATGAACGGGAGGAAGGAAACGACAGAGCAAATATAAGGTAAAACATATCCATAATTGTAAAAGAAATGTATAATTATAAGAAGGAGGGGGTATACGACATACATATATAATGTTCTTTCAATGAATATTACAAAGCAACAACATAACACATACTTCAAAACCCTGGTCAATTTGAATGAAAACTATTTGTTATTGATAATCACAATCTAAAACAATAAAAATAAATCAAATAAATTTGAAATGACATTTCAAATGTAACAACAAAACTGCAAAACATTTCCATTGAGTTGGCATCCCTTCAATTCAATTATTTAAAGCAGAATAGCGCGCGCAAGAATAAACAGCAGAAACCAAAAAAAGTAAAGAGTGCAGCGGCGGTGGTGGCGACGAAGATTAAAGTAAAGCCAAACAAACCAAATAAAAAACACAAAAACGAAGCAATGAACGAGTCCCTTTGAAGTATCTTTGGCTTAGAGTTATTTTAATGTTTGCAAAATATATAAATGCAAATAAAATATACTAAGATGAAATGAAAGAAAATTCTTAGCAAATACATCTACATACACACACACACACACACATACACAAACACACTTACACAGGAGCACAAAATATTAAGCACACACAGGATAATAAAAAAAAGTTGTTGCACTTTTCTTTGATTCATTGATTAAATTGGCATTTTTAAAGTAAACTTATCAACTTATTTTCATCAATTGGTTTGTTTTCTTTTGTTTTCTGTTAAATCTCAAATCTTTTTCACTTACACAAACAATTTATAAAATATTTTTGTAATTAATGATGATTTAGTTTTATATATTTGTGTTTAATAAAAAAAAAAAAGAAAAACACGTTGTAGCGCTTAACAAACTCACTTCGACTGTCGCCACTGTTGGTCGCGTGTGGTATATTCTATCCCCTGTGCAACTGTGCAATCCAGGCACTAACAACAACTAACAAGTTTTGTTTTGTGTTTTGATTTAGCGTTGCCAGTCGAATGATTTCCGATGTTTGCGAATTTTGCATTTGTAATATTTTGTCCAAATATTTTATTTATTGTATATATATACATTGTATATTTATGTATATTAAAAAAAAATGAAACCATTTGTAAGAAATATTTATTAAAAATAAATTCACACATTTCTGGTAGTATGGCAACACCAAATATTGTTGCATTGCTGTGCAAGTTTTGTACACACAGTGACTCAACTTTTTACTCACATATTAATTTTTTTTTTATTTAATTCTTTTTGCCATAATTTTATAAAATAATAAATAAATATCATAACGGAACTGTTCCACAAAGTAGGAAAATACTACTATACATTTACGATTAAATTTTGTGAACTATACTGTCGAAGAAAGGGCAAAATTCTTTTGGTCTGAATTAATTAAAATAAACTGCTTTGGTTCTGACGGAATAAAAGGAGAAGTCATTAAAGATCGCCATGTTAAAGAAATGCTTAAATTTTTCGGTGGAAGTATAATGAGATGGGATTACATATTTGATTGCAAATGGCGTTGGGAGATATCATTAAAATTAATGGGCGTATGGATGCCAACCAGTATGTTGGGACGTATTTAGTATTTTAGGGTGTAACGTGCTCTGGGCGATCTATCAGGCGATTGCCCAAATTTAAGAACGCTTTAGGAGAAATCTCAATCTGGGAAATCTCCAATACAGCATTTGGTAAAGAAAAGTGGTAGAAAGTATGCCAACAAGAATTAAAGAATATACACAAGGACTGAAATCATAAGTGCAGCCAGAGTAATTAATTGATCACATGCATTTTTTTTATTTTTAATTTTAAAAATGTACATATTTTATGTTTTTTTTTTTCTCATAAATAATATTGTTTCGCATTTCAAATTTGAGGTAAATTGACTTAGTTTTCAAGAAGTTATAGGTTGAAAAATTCAATTTCGTCAAAAATTTGAGCAAAAATTTGAGACACTGTATGTACATACTCATTTTGAAAGTGATTGTGTATTTTCAAAAAAAAAATCTTAACAAAATTACAATACTTATATGATTTATGATAACTCAACTGCATATATAGTTTGACTATAATTGCCAAAAACATTAAGAAATTATCAAAAGCCAACAAATGAAATAGTAGTATGTGGAAATTATTTATTTTTGAACATATTTCTTTGTAGCATACTGAGTTGCAGCAACAGCTGCTCATAGTTGAAAGCTGAAATCTGTAGTATTGTCTATAATACAGTTCATTAATAAAATACACGGTTGATAATACAGATCATTGTTAAAATGTAGCCAATCTGGCAGTAAGCAGATAGAAATGCATCCCTGTGTTTTTATTTTTTTTTTTGCATCCATCAGCTGTTTCTTGTGTATTCGTGAACAGTCATTCATTCGCCCATTTCATTCATTCTCTCCATTCTGTATTCGTTGTATTTGTGTACAGAAGAACTTCAAGAAAGTTCGACGTGTAGTTTTAAACATACTTTTAACGCAGTATTTTTTTAATAACAAATTTTGAAGCAATTGAAGTGTTTTTTTTTAACGTTTTAATATTTTATTTCTGATATATTTTGATTAGAGAACAAGTCATGTTAATTGTGTCTATTATTTAACATATCGTGTATTTTTTGATTGTTTTTAAAATGTATTTTGTGCGATTTTTAATTGCAATTCATTGCGTTTATGCATTTGTAAGCGGCGGAATAATTGACAACAAAAGAATATCAACAACATTAATTAACGAAAATGGCATCAATGACGGCGGTGATTTGTCCATAGAGAAAATTGTCCATTTTCAGCCAGAGCAAGTGCATATTGCATTTGGTGGTAAGTACAAACAAACAAACAAACAAGCAAACAAATAAATAAAGAAACATTATATCACAGTTACCCATGTACATTACACAGAATCCCATGTCTCCCGTCTCACATAAACTCCCACTTTTTATATATGCACATATGTGCATATATAAGTATAAATTAACTTACATATAAAGTAAGTATATAGCTATACTAAGTATATCAAACATACTATTAGAAAAAAAGGGTACAACCCTTTACAATAAAAAATAAATGTTGTTCTTGTATACTTTGTACCGGTACCTGGAATAAATATTCTTCGTTAATCATTGGTATTGCTCATTGCGCAGTTATTGTTTTTCGATAACTTAATGTTTGTTTTTAAAACACTTGTGCACTTGCAGTAGTCATCGATATCATTAGTGCGTTTCTGATAATAACGATTACTAAGCGTAGGTTGTGTTCAGAAATTGTCGCTAGCAATGGCAATAGGGAAAAGTGCAGGCCTTGGATGAAGAAAAAAAATGTGTTTTATATATGTACAAACATTTTATATATGTACAACACATATGTAGTTATATATACGAGCACATATAGGAAATGTATGGATTGTGGATTGACTTAATGTCATAATCGGAAATAAGAGCTTAGCAAGACTTCATAGTCGAAGTTGACGTCAATGTAAACCCTGTTCCATTTTGATTAAAAATAGAAAAAAAAAAAAATGAAGGGAATGAAAACAAATAGTAAAACAGTATTTTTGCTATTGTTGATAATAGAAAAACGATCTACCCATTGTACGATCATCGTTTGTTTTGCAGTGGTGTTGGTAGTTATGATGACGGTGGTGGTGGTTGTCTTGGTTGTGTTAGTGGTCAACAATAGAGAATTGTGTATGTGCACATAGTCACTTGATCACCACTATCAGTTAGTTCATTGTTATTGTTATTGATTCTGATTTGTGTTTTCTTTGTTTCTTCTTCTTTCGAATCTTTGTTCCGTTTTTCTGCTATTTGCAGAGCAACCAGAACATGAAATTATCGTAACTTGGTCAACGCGTAACGATGCCGGTACATCGATTGTCGAATATGGTATCGTTAGTAATGGCAGTGGCAGCAGCGGCGATGGTGGCGACATTTTCACTTTAATTGCCACTGGCAGTGCCACCAAATTCGTTGATGGTGGTGACAGGCATACAATCCAATATATTCATCGGGTACGTTGAACAAACATTTTATGTTTGTTTTTTTTTTTTGGTTCTGTATTGTTTTTTATTTGATTGAGTTTTGGAGGAAAGATGAAGTCGCGTGTTTAAAAACGAGTTAATACATATAAGTAAATTGAAATTCGCTTAGGTGGCACTTAAAGAACTCCAATCAAATACAACGTATGCATATCATTGTGGCGGTGCATTTGGTTGGTCTGCACGTTTTACATTTATAACGCCACCAAGTGGTACTGAATGGTCACCCACACTGGCGATCTATGGTGATCTAGGCAACGAGAATGCCCAATCGTTGGCTCGTCTACAGCAGGACACACAACGTAATATGTACAATGCCATTTTGCATGTGGGTGATTTTGCATATGACATGAATAGCAACAATGCACGTGTTGGTGATGAATTTATGCGACAAGTGGAATCAATAGCAGCCTATGTACCATATATGGTTGTGCCTGGAAATCATGAAGAGAAATTGTAAGTCACAATTGAGATTGTTGATTATGTATGTTGATATATGACATCGTTTACTTTTAGCAATTTTTCGAATTATCGTGCTCGTTTTAGTATGCCTGGTGGCACTGAAAATCTCTTCTATAGTTTTAATTTGGGACCAGTACATTTTATTGGCATTTCAACGGAAGTCTATTATTTCCTTAATTATGGTCTAAAAACGCTGGTATTTCAATATGAATGGCTTAAAAATGATTTAATTGAAGCCAATCGACTCGAAAATCGGATTCAGCGTCCTTGGATTATCATCTATGGCCATCGTCCGATGTATTGCAGTAATGAGAATGACAACGATTGCACGCATTCGGAAACATTGACACGCGTTGGTTGGCCATTTGTTCATATGTTTGGCTTGGAAGAGCTTCTTTATAAATATGGCGTTGATGTTGCTATTTGGGCTCATGAACATTCATATGAACGTCTGTGGCCCATCTATGATTATAAGATATATAATGGATCTCTTACATCGCCGTATCATAACCCTAAAGCACCTGTTCATTTGGTAACTGGTTCAGCTGGCTGCAAAGAAGGACGTGAACCATTTAAGGGCGATATACCAGCTTGGAGTGCTTTTCATAGTCAAGATTATGGCTATACACGTCTAAAGGCGCACAATCGGACCCATTTGTATTTCGAACAAGTATCGGATGACAAGAATGGTGATATCATAGATTCTTTTTGGTTAATTAAAGACAAACATGGCAGTTATGAGGAGAAGCAGCATTAGTTGCTGCCTATGATTAAAGAGGAATCATAATCCTTAGGATTGATTCATTTGAATGGTTGAACGATTGGATGATCAAATTTTTGTTTTGTTTTTGTTATTTGTTAAGGAGAAGGAGGAGACCAAACAATTGGAACAGTATTAGAAAAAAAAAAAATAAATTATTTTCCAAAAGTCACAAATTTTTAGACGCACACTAAAGTTATAAGAAGATGACATTCGCATTCCAAAAACACACAACAAAATCCATTATCTATATACATATATGTATAAATGATGTGATGGCACCCGTCTTTTATCAGTACTACTTACATATGATTTTGTATAATTCGCATTTAGCTATAGAATATGTTTTTGCTTCCTAAAATAAATTCGACTTAAATTGCTAACCCTTCGTTTTCTATATCTATATAGTACTATATCTATATATACTAAATGGAACGAAAAAAAGTAGGTGAACGATGAACTACTTACTATACGACACCGTTTGACTGACGATCATGAAAATTGACACATGTGTATATGTATTTATTCATGGAGAATGTTTTTTATGATGAGCAAAAAAGAAGTCCAAACCTCAAAGGTTACCCTGCGGGCCATATTTTAGCTCTTACGGACCACTGGTTATAAACTACTTATTTACACTGAGTATGAACCTGGTATACATTTTTTTCAGACATCAATTGAAGATTTTGAAAAAAAAAAAGGTTTTCCCAAACATCGCCAAAACCATCAAGAATCACGATTGGTTTAGGAATCGTGCTATCTTATGTTTAAAGAATGATTACGTCAATCGAATCAACTATAATTTTCAATTGAAAATTTCTGGTACAGTTACAGAGTAAAAATCCATTGATACAGTTACAGAAGAAGATCAAGCTGTTAATTATCCAGTTGCATTTCTCAATTCATTGGAACCACCTGGAATGCCACCGCACCAACTGACGTTGAAAATTGGCTCACCAATAATTCTCCTACGGAATTGGAACACGACAAAGTTGTCCAACGATACCACACTTTCCGTGAAAAAACTAATGCGGAATGTGATTGAAATGGCGTAGCAACGCGCGCCGGAACGCTATTATACTATATTCACAACAGATTACTACACCCAAAATACCCAAATTTATTTATAAAACCGACGATATATTGTATTATAATTATTCCAGAAAATATGTTGAGACAGATCAGTGAACTCTTTTTTTTATCTAAAGTATTCATCCTTGAAAAATTTATGACTAATTTGTTCAATATATGCAAGTACTGTCAGGCATCTGTTTCAAATGTTACCAATCTATAAAGGTCGTTTATAAAATCACCTTTTCCATCTAAGCTCCACACAAAAAAAAAACATTCATATTTTGTAGAATTTTAAAAATTTCGTTGGGTTAAAATTATCATTATACAGAAGTACTATGGATGCGTCATATGATCAACAGCTGTACTTCGTGAAGCTTTATTTATTGGTTTCCAGCTCGTCTGTGTCTGACTTTGAAGTTTGTTTTGTAATTTCAATCGAGCAAGGAATTGTCGTGAAGTTTTATATGCAATTTTTGGGCATCTACTCAAAAATGTTCTTTTGTAGAAGAAGTACATTGTATCTGGCAATGAATGTTTGTGATGTGCACTGGGTTTTGAGAGGCTTGAGTGTTGAAAACATAAAAAAATACTAAAATTATCGGTAATCTGTTTCGAACAAAAAAAATATTGACGCATGCACGCAAGACGAATTTTCGTGTTGTGTTCGTTGTTTTGCTGATGAAGCGTCTTTACCTATATATTGTGTTCATTCTAAACTCATAGAAAAGATTTTTTTTTTAGATTATTATTCGGGGAAGTCCCTATTTGTAAAAATAACTCTTCATTAATTTTTTATGAATTTAATGAAATTACTCTAATTGACTGCATCAACCAAATATGAAAACGGGATATAGACGTCAAGAGTCTGACAATAAAAGTCAAATCAATATTCTTCATGAAACAAAAAAGAAGACATACATACCTTTGTTTTCTTTGCTAATATTGATCAATATCAAAATATGATGGAAGTTGATTACGAAGCAAGAATTGAATACTATTATAATTTCTTCTGCTTCTTTTAATAACACCCACCCATAAAGTGAGTCGACGCCGGTTAAAAAGGGTCCATCCTAATGACCTTCTTCTGCATTATAATCGCCAAGTTATTATTCTGTACAATCATATAAATGTTTCATATAATTTGTTATTTGAAAAAATGTTACAAACAATTAAATAATAAAAAACTTTTAAAGATTGTATTGGTGTGGACAATGAGATTTGTGCAGCAGGTTTTCTTTTTTAAAATGACGACATTATTGAACATATTACTCAAATCTAGTAAGTCCAACTCCTAGTAAAAATGATAACGACGGTTCGGAGAATATTTTGAAGAAAGATCTAGCAGATTCCTTTGTCATGTTAAATAATTTATTTTTGCATTATCGTCATTCGAATTCGACTGTATTTATCAACACAACCTTTTTCAGCCCTATATATTAATACATACATATGTATAAATTGGGGACACAAACCTATAATATGGCGACCCGTCTATAGCGTACTTGTTTGTTTAATTGTGGAGTGTATTTCTTGTATAATTGACTTTGAACATTACAACTACAAAAAGGTTTTCATAAGTACCGTGATAACCAAAACAGTGATGTCTGTCTGTCTCTCTCTCTCACTCTCTCTCTCTCTTAGGAGAGAATCAGATGTCTTTAACAATATTATTGTGCGATGATGATGTGGCAAAGGAAGTCATTCAAGTTTTGTTTAATGAAAGATATGAAATATGTTTTTCTTAATTATATACATACTATTGAATTGAGCATGGGCCAGAGACCTCTATCTATGCAATAGGGCTATGCCTAAGTGAAGATATTAGATGTGCTACTGTTAATAATCATATCTACATTTAGTTTTTAACAAAGCAACTTTATAAGCATTCAGCGCTTTTGAGTTCAAATCGCGACTGTTAATACTACTAAAGGAAATTATTTGTAAATAACTATGTTCATCATATTTGGGTGCGGGGGCAGTGGACATCTTCGAAATGAAAAGCTAATTAACTACAATAGTCAGGAAAGGTGCTATCAACGTCCTTATTGGATCATAGCCATTCTGCGTGCTGCTTTGGATTTCCATAGAGTAAAACTTAAACTTGATTTGATGGAAACAAAAAATACTATAAGTGTAGCGAAAACCTTCATGCCTTATGGGTCTCTCAAGAGATGCTGAGCCTAATTGGAAAATGTTTCCGAATAGTTTCAGGTTTTCAACCAGGACATTGTAAACTATGTGGTCTGATATGGATCAGATTCTGATACCTAGGCAGCTACCATTACCTTGATCCAATATATAGGAAATTGCACACTTATCTCCGAATAAAATCTTTGAATTTCATAATAAATACAAACCAGACTTTCAAAGGAGCTGAATTTAGGAGTTAATTGTTACAATAGCCACAATCGAATAGGTTCCGCCCTATTCTATTTATTCTATTCTTATCTATTGAAATTGAGTTTGAAAAAGAAAGTTAAGCATTTCTCAAGTTTTATTGAATCAATTATTTCATTGCTTATAATCATTGTAATAAATATAAATAATTTAAAAAAATTAAATCTTCAATTATCATCCTCCGTTATAAGAAGTATAATATTAAATATAAATAAATAATGCAAATGAATAATTTCAAGAAACCGTAAATGATATTGTGATTACTTGGTCAACGCGTGATGATACTGAAGAATCCATTTGTGAATACGGTGATGATAAAGAACCATATCAGTTTACTCAAAAATCATCAATGCCACCGGAAAAATTCATTGATGGTGGTCATGGTCATAGTACGCAATATATACATCGTGTGAGTATATGCCAACCAAAATTAATTCTTTATCCACTTACATGGCACTTTAATGTATATATACACACACACACACACACACACTTAATACCATAAGTAATAACGTATACATATGTACATACATATATTGTATATAGGTAACTCTAAAAGAACTTCAACCGGACACACGATATTATTATCATTGTGGCAGTGATTTGGGTTGGTCAGCACAATATTGGTTCCATACAGTACCGTTAAATCAATCGGATTGGTCACCAACATTTGCCATTTATGGTGATATGGGTAATGAAAATGCACAATCATTGGCACGTCTCCAACAGGACACCCAACGTCATATGTACGATGCCATTTTACATGTGGGCGATTTTGCTTATGACTTGCACTCGGATGATGGACGTGTCGGTGACGAATTTATGAGACAAGTGGAAACAATAGCAGCCTATGTTCCATATATGGTGTGTGCTGGAAATCATGAATCGACGTAGTGAGTGTTTCGATATTAATTCTGATGATGATGTATTTTAAATGTAGTGCACCATCTATCATTCCAATTTGCTAATTTTTCTTTTCATTCATTAATTTTTAAATAATCTAAACATTAAATCTTTAAGACATGTACTTAGAAAGCTGAACTTTCTTCCCAGTCTTCATTTTATTCTGTGCGAATACTGATACTTAAAACTTATTCGAATTTTTCTAAGTTGACCTATGTTTTTATCGGGTCATTAAATAAGACCTCTTAAACTTAACTATAAAAAAAAAAAAAAAATTTGAAAAATATGTAACTTTCGTTAAATGATTGCCTCGGGCGTCCTGTGTTGAGTGTTGAGCTCTCAAGAGCTTGACGTTTTCACCAAGAAAATATTCTGGCGGTGTTATAAAATACTCGGAGGACAATTGGCATCTCCATTATTTCAAGGGAGAATTATAAAAAATCATCAATATTAAAAATTTACCATAAATAATCGGTTATCATGCTCCGCTACCGCACCCTATTGGTAGTAACGATCTGAAAATGGTCGTATTCAAAGAAGTAAAACCCAATTATTCCGTCAACCCTTAAAGTGCACTTACGAACCCTGGTTATTCGATGAAGCCTTCCAGAATTTATTTGCTCTAACTGCGACATTATTCTTTATTTAGAATCAATTCAAATAAAAATGTGATTGATTAAAATTGGACATGGACACACACTTACAGAAAAAGATTCGATGACTATTCTTTTCAAATAATAAGTATCTTAAAGGTTATTTAATACTTCATACAAAAGTTCGAAGCAGAAATGTATCAAGCATTTGGATTTGGATTTGTGCAAGGGAGCATTGTGAGAAGAATCTAGAAGAAAACATTCCCCAAAATGAAAGGGGTGTTTGACACAAATGAAATACTTTGTCTGTTCTAGATTAAACCGAGTCTATACACAATATTTCAGTTTCTACATTTTTCTAGAAATAGCCGATGGGACAGACTGACAAACGGCCATATGTGAATTCGTCTTTTTATTTTCATATTTCATATACGTACAAGTATATACGGAAGTACAAGACTGCCCAGAGGACGACATACATATTTTTATCTATCTATACATATAATAAATTCGTAGACTATGTCTGTTTGTGCGCGTATCATGTAAAAGCCACTCAATGGATTTAAAATCTAATTACTGTAAAATAAGAAGCTTTATTTTGAGTAAATTATAGCGTTTATTTGATAAAAATCGGTCGGAATTGGTGGATCGAACTTTGCATATAAAACTTAAAACCACATTTTAAAAACAAATAGATAGTCTTTCAAACATCTATTTTTGAATTGTGAGTCACAACAAAAAAAAAAATAAATCAAATATCATTTGAGATTTTGCGGGGAAGTAGCAAAGCGCGCCAGGGGAGCTAGTTGTACATTTGTAAAAGCAAGATACAAATACAATTTTTAAAGTTCACCAAAGCTTTCATGTCTTCCATACCCTACACCCATGTCATTTGAACTTCATTTATAACAAGACTGAACCCTAGCTTTGGTCCACCGAAGCTAAAATATCTTTCACACATCAATGTTTAAGTCAAATAGAAATATATGAGTATTTTAATGAATCAAGTGAATTCAAGTGAATGGGGACTACCTCTTCTAGTTATCAGAGAATCGATATGACATACCAGCTGCATTCAACAATAAAACCTGTCCTTAGCTGAATTCAGGTCATTGTTTTTGAAAACTGATGAAAGCATAATAGGGGATGGCACGAACGGACGGACGGACTGAATACTGGACGGATATGGTTTAATCAATTTTCCTCGTCACGCTGATCATTTCCATACATTCATGTGGTGTATGTTCAGTTTACGTTACAAACATCATGGGAAGTGAGAATACTTGTTCATAGTAGTGTGAAAGATATAATAAAACAGATTCTAATATAAAACTTTCGTCTTCCCTGGAACGTATACACTAGGACTGTCCAACCTTTTAGGTTCCCTGGGTCACATAAGAAGAATCCACTGTAAGCGACCGTGACAAGCAAAACAAACAAGAAAAAAAGGTCGTCACTTTGTACGTGATGAGAAAAAAATGAAAAGATCGCCACTTTGAATGTTGGTAGCAACAAAACGTATTTGGGACGCGGGTTGGACAGCACTGGTATAATTAGAGTTAACATCACTTTCCTTTATATTATATCGTAGTTGATTTGGTTATATTTGATCTTCGGTATTATAAAACCGAAGTTCATTCTACAATATTTTCTATTTATTTCTTTGTTTTTTTTTTGTGCAGTAACTTTTCAAATTATCGGGCACGCTATAGTATGCCTGGTGGTACTGAGAATTTCTTCTATAGCTTTAATCTGGGTCCAGTACATTTTATTGCATTCTCAACGGAATTCTATTATTTCCTTAATTATGGCCTAAAGTCACTTATCTTTCAATACGAATGGCTGGAGCGTGATCTCCAAGAGGCTAATAAGCCCGAAAATCGTGCTAAACAACCATGGATCATTACATTTGCTCATCGTCCAATGTATTGTAGTAATGAAAATGGTGACGACTGTTCTCAACATGAAACAGTTGTACGTCGTGGTTTGCCAAATTTTAATTTATTTGGTCTCGAGGATCTATTCTATAAGTATGGTGTAGATGTGGAGATTTGGGCACACGAACATTGCTATGAACGAATGTGGCCTTTATATAATTATACAGTATATAATGGTACCTATGATGATCCCTACGATAATCCACGTGCACCGGTACATGTGATAACGGGTGCTGCAGGCAATCGTGAGGGACGTGAACCATTCTTTAAGAAGATGCCATCTTGGAGTGCATTTCATAGCCAGGATTTTGGTTATACACGGTTGAAGGCATATAATCAGACACATGTGTATATCGAACAAGTTTCAGATGATAAACATGGTCAAGTGATTGATACCTTTTGGATAAAAAAAGATAAGCATGGCTCTTATGAATCTCAATAGTCAAGAATGATGACTTCTTCAGTTTTTATTTATATCCTACATATATGTACATATATACTAAATATTCCTATGTTACTATTGTATGAAGATTACTCTCTAAAACTATATATTAATTATTAGATTAATAATAAAAGATCTTATGCATTCCAATTTGTGGTGTTTTTTCTTTAATGTAGTCCTTTTTACTTGATAAATAACAAAATTTACTAAACATTTTTTTAAATGGATTTGTATTGTCTTTTGCAGAACATCTAAATGACATTGTTGTTACTTGGTCAACTCGTGATGCAACCAATGAATCACTTGTTAGTTATGCAAAGAATTTTGTAAGCGGTCCATTGCTTACAATCAATGGCACATCAGTTCATTTCATTGATGGCGGTGCCAAGCATTTTGGGCAATATATTCATAAAGTAGTGTTGCATGATCTTGAGCGGGAAACACGTTACGAATATGTGTGTGGCAGCAGTCTTGGTTGGTCGGCACGATTCTCTTTTGTGACACCACCGGGAGGCAGTGAATGGTCACCATCTATAGCTATCTATGGTGATATGGGAAATGAGAATGCCCAATCATTGGCACGTCTACAACGTGATACTGAGCGTGGTATGTATGATGCTATTATACATGTTGGTGACTTCGCCTATGACATGGATACCGATGATGGAACAACCGGTGATGCTTTCATGCGGCAAATTGAAACAATTGCAGCCTATGTACCATATATGGTTTGTCCAGGCAATCACGAAGAAAAATAGTGAGTACCTAATTAAAAATAATGATATGTACCATATAATTCTGATTCCATCTATTTGTTATTTTAGCAACTTCTCCAATTACAAGACACGTTTCAATATGCCCGGTGAACGTGATAGCCTTTGGTATAGCTTTGATTTGGGTCCTGTGCATTTTGTTTCATTCTCAACTGAAGTCTATTACTTCCTAGACTATGGCTTTAAGTTGCTGACCAAGCAATTTGAATGGCTCGAACGTGATCTCGAAGAGGCTAATAAACCAGAGAATCGTGCCAAACGCCCATGGATTATAACCTATGGTCATCGTCCGATGTATTGTAGTGATGATAAAGAATACGATTGTAATGGCCAATTGGAAACATATATACGCCAGGGCTTGCCATTATTTAAGATGTTTGGTCTGGAAGATTTGTTCTATAAACACGGTGTCGACGTGGAAATCTTTGCTCATGAACACTTCTATACACGTCTGTGGCCAATCTATGACTTTAAGGTTTATAATGGTTCGACAACTGCACCATATACCAATGCCAAGGCACCCATACAAATAATAACAGGCTCCGCCGGTTGTAACGAACAGAAGGAACCATTCTCTAAGACTCTTCCCGATTGGAATGCTTTTCATAGTAATGTAAGTACATATTGTATAATTTGATGTATGGGAAGAAAATAATAAATATATATCGTTCGAATCATTACAGGACTATGGCTATACACGTCTGAAGGCATATAATCACACACATCTGTATTTTGAACAAGTTTCCGATGACAAAAACGGTGAAATTGTAGATTCCTTTTGGGTGATTAAAGATAAACATGGCGCTTATGCAGATCTCTAAACAAAGAACGATGAAGAAAATCTTTTAGTTTTATATTTTTTTTTTTCATAAATTAAAAAAAAAAAAAAATAATAATTTCTAGAAAAATTGTTTTTAATTTTATTTATCGCGCAAAAGAAAAGAATTAATTCTTATTAAAAAAAATAATTATACTAAAAAAAAAAAATCCATTAATATTAATTTGTTGGCCTCTTTTTCCAGTTACGTTTGTGCTTAAATGTGTGTATGTGTGTGCCTAGTTTATTGGCTGGCGAGATTTATTATCCTTTTGATGATGTTATTGTTGTTGTTGTTGTATTCCGGTTTTGTTTAATAGACCGTACCCGAAATACCTGGGCCATATTGATAGCCAGCGCTTCCAATACCAATTGGTGGGACACCCAGTGCACCCAGACCGCCTCCAACAACGCTGTTACCATAATTGCTCGAATAATAACTCGATGGATAGCTATTGTAACCATAGCTGCCATAACCAGCGCGTCCATAACCAGGGTAGCCATAGCTGCTGCCACTGCCTAATCGTGAGTTGTAATAGGAAAGTGCATACGGATTTGAATTATAGCCACCATAACCACCATAGCCACCAATACCACCAGCAGCACCATATCCGCCAGTGTTAGCACCATAGCCAAAACCAGAATAACCACTATTATAGATGCCAGCGGCACTGCCATCTATGCATAAATAATAGTATATAAAATGTAATTTACAAGTAAAAATTGTGTGCTCTTGTGTTTTTGTCGTACTTACCTAAACCGAGACCCAAACGTGAACTATAGGGATTATAATAGCCACCGTTGCCGCCTAAACCACTGCCAAATGTTGAATCGTAACCACCGTAGCCGCCATAGCCACCACCACCACCACCAACACCGTTGTACGCCACATAACGTTTCTCTTGCCTTTTCTCCAATAATGGTGAATAACTACTAGCGGCACTCACTTGATCCTGGTGTGCCGACTCTTCCACCTCTGTAGACTGTTGCTGTTGTTGTTCATTTGTTGCCAGCACTGCATAGGCGAATAGCAATAAAATTCCAAATATGGCCTACATTGACAAAAAACGAACACACAAATGAAGCGATTGAAATTTTCAATTAAACATGGAGTGAGAGTAGAGAGTTGACGATCAAAATATATTTTGTAACAATTATTCCTTACAATGTACTTCATGTTGTGGACACTTAGAGTTGTGCTAACGGCTTAAAGTTTAACGAGGTACGCGTTCAAATCCGGTAAGAAGCTCGCGTCGTTGTGACAACAATGAATTGAATGCTTTTCTTCCAGCTCAATGTGTAGCTTTTATAGTCAAAAATCACATAGACAAAGCCAAGTAAAAAAGCAAAGCAAAGCGAAGCGAAGCAGCATAACAAAGCAGCCAACAACTTCACTCAATTCACCTGAATGAAGCTCATCACTTGGCTGGCTTTATTTGTTATGTTTAAGTTTGACTTTGATGCTGCTACAAAGACAACAAAACAACATGCACGCATGCGCATCAGCAGCAACAACAGCAGCAACGACAACAACAACAACAGCACCAGTAGTGACACTGGCATTAAAGGTATTAGCAAAGTATGAAGACCATGATATGAACTTGGAACTTGGAACAAGTGTATGTCTCTATATAGAAAGTTATACTATGACAGATGATGGATCTCTATTTCTTCCTTGATTTTCTATGCGATCATTAGAGTTTAGCTGAATTCAAGTGAAATTATTGGCGCATAGTATTACGCATGTCACAGCCATGCTGTTTTTATTTATTATAAATATTTTTTTTTTTACCATAGTTTGGATTTTACCGTTACGCCGTTTTAGCATTGGGGTTTTTCGGGCTTATCGCTTCTCTCAATATGGAGAACAATGGATTTCGGCAAGCTTCTTTCTATGCCTTTTTGTATTTTTTATTAATAAAGAATCATTGTTTTCGAACAAATTTCACAAGCTCCGACGATGCCCTCAGTGACAGCGCAATTACTATATTCGTTTGTCTAAATAGTTAACGCTTTTCATAGATTTTTTTTCTATTTAACATTGCCTTCTATTTCTTCTATTTTTTTTTTTTTTACTTACTCTTACGATATACGAGTATGACAATCTGTTTAGGGGATGAGTGTGGGACAGCAGTGTATGATTATAAACACAAAACAATGCACACCCTCTCATTACATTTTTTGACAGTTTCAATTTCAAAATTCTTGTTTTACTAAGTGTATACTATGTACATCCCAACAACAGCAATATCAGAACATACTCACTCGAACTACATATGATGTACTAATAAATTTAATTAAAAAAATATGTTCTCATATTGAAGGAAAAAAAAGAAACACAAATTTTGAATAAAAAAAACGAGGTATGGTTATAAAATAACAAGACTTATGCTCTAAGACTTTGTAACTTTTTATGTAAAAAAAGTCTAGATTGCAGCTCTCACTACGCAGTAAGCTGATGCTTTATAAAGCGATTCTAAGGCCAAATTGGACCTATGGCATCAAGCTATGGGGCTCCATTGTGGACACCAATGTTAATGTCACATAGAGGTTTCTGTCTAAAGTTCTTCGCACTATACGAAATCAAATCGTGGCTTCAAGGGCGCTACGGCTGCAAAAACCACCATTACAGATTAAAGACGCCGTTCAAACATCGATTTGAGAACTACGTAAACGTCATCGCAGTGCAACTCCCGAACAACAGTCAGCAACGTCGTGCACTTAAGCGCCGGCATCCTTTAGATCTTCCCTACCGCTTCAACCAGTGACAGGCTTGCCAACTTAGGGGTATTTTCAAAAAATATAGAATCAGAAGAAAACGCAATTATATTTGAAATAGTAAATAATTTATTCTATTTATAAACAGTTTGGATGTAAATAAAAGTAAATAAAAACAAATTTAAAGTAAATAATTTATAAATAAAGATTATTACAAAACGTAAATTGGTTTGTTTTTTAGGCGGTTTTCCCACTAAATGTGACTATTTATAATTTTTTTTCTGAATCCTACTTTTGTAAATACCCATAAAATTGGCAAGCCTGACCAGAGACCTAATAACAATTTATTTCACTTTCCAACCTAATAAAACCACAAGATAACTGAATACCTCATGAAATTAAGCTACTGTCTACCTGACTGATTCTAAATAAATAAAAAAAAAAAAAACATTCGAAACAGTCAGGGCTTCGGGGCATGAGCCCTGGACCCCCACAAATTGAGGGCCTTCACAAACCTTTATCTGACCTTTTTTTCTTTTGTTTTGCTCATCACTTTGACGGGATACTATCAGTGGCCTAGAAACATCCCAACAGATGGAATTTATACTAACGTCTTCCGATACGACTGTGAAACGTGGCGACTAATCCAAACTACTGCCACAAATTGTATTCATGATGTGTTCGTGGCTGTAGATCATGCTCTAAATTCTACTATGTACAAATATTATCCATAATGATTCATGCTACACAGCTATCAATTGTAAAATTTTGGACCATGAATATTATTTCTACTGTAGAAAGAACAATATTATTATTATTATTTTATAATCACATCTCGTACCCATTATACTATATTGACTAGTACTGCTGCAACTCCCTAAACCAAAAAACACTTACAATCAATTGTATGTCAATCATGGTCTCTCGCAAAATTGATTCAGCTCTTACTAAGACTATTTTCTTGTTCTCCTCCTTTTTTTGTGCACTGGTGTACCTACAGTTATTTTCATTGTTCGAAGTTTAATTTTTTAAGTACTTATACCCTTCGTCACACATTGTACAAATTGGTTTTGCTATTTTAGTCACTCTTAATCAGCATCAGCATATCCTCCTCTTAATAGTTCTTTATTAATTCAGATTAAAACTTTAAATACTTCAATTTTTATTTGGAAATTCTTCTCGATGGCTAAAAAAACAGTCTCTCTGCTTGTGACCAATCGAATTAAAGTCCATTTCAGATGGCGTTTCCCGATTATTAGAATTGTTATGCACCATAACTTATTTCAGATTGAAATTTGTCAAAAGTTCAAAAGTTAGCTTGAAATAATAATATAGTAGACAACAAAAAATTTAACTTATATTCGACCAATGTATTCGGTAACTCGTCAAAGGGACGAGTTCACGCAGAAGACTTACGGTCGATTATGCCGCCTTGTTCGTAGTGCTCTTAACTTCAAAACTTATCTTCGATATTACCGGCATGGAGGCCCTATCTATAGCCTAGGCTACCAATGGCATCGCTCTCAGGGGCCTACATCTACTGAGGCGTGAGGAATATCTAGACTAGGGTTACCCACTTATCGTTTAAATATGTCATAACTTTTTCTTTATGATCTTATGTAAACATACTTTCGTGTATATCACATGTATGCGCTAAATGTGCGAAGGGTATATGAGTTGCAGTAGAACCGAAGTTAATACAATTTTATCTTAGTTTTTTTTTCGGTTTTTGTCTGAACTTCATTTGTTTTGAACAAGAGAATGAATTCATTTTCATTTAACAACAAAATTGCAATTGAAATTTTTATGTTTACATTAAATGAAACATTAGAATTAATTGTTGATTTTGCAAAAGTGAAATCAATTTTGTTTGTTTACCGAAATGTCTCACGTAACTCATAAATTCTAAATCAGATTAAAGATCAGTGAGACAAACAGACTATTAAATTAAATTTAAAACATATTTTATATGTGAAGAACTTCATGGCTGAATGACTCAATTAGCGTATAGCGTCTCTTGTTGCTATTGTTATTGTTATTGTTACTCTGTTATCGTTGTAATTGTTACATTTTCAGTATCGAGACACTATGAATATAAAAGCGTGGGAACTCAAAAACGCATTTAAAAACAAAATGATCGCTTACCAAGTTACTCAGTCCTATGGTAAATAGTGTGTATATTATGTAGTATTAGTATGTATAGTAAGTAAGGTTATTTTCAAATAAATAGAAATAAGTTTGATAGTTTGAAATTTACTTATCCATATATTAATTACATCACATAAATTTAATGACTTTTTGACAACAAAACTCCCACCCCCTCCCTGTCCAAGGTAGTCACATTTGTAAGACCACCCCCTTCTGGTGTGACGTCACATATTTTGCAGTGAAAAACGATACAGTGTTACCTTAATTACTCTTATCTTTAAATGTTTATCTCTTAGAATTTCTCTTAGGGCTCTATATATGTAGCTCACAAAGATATAGCCTAAAGATAGAGTTCATAATATTTTTGAGTTAAAAATTCACGTGTTAATAGTTTAGACTTTGACATGTAACGTCTTACTTCGTTCTCCTCCCACCACCATAACGTGTGACATAAAGTATGGATAGCTCCTAATAGAAAACATATAAGAGATCTCATATTTGATATACTTATATTGGATAATGTATAATTATATACGAGTATTATTGTTCATACTAGCTCATACTGAGTAGAATTTTGAGCTCTTTTCGAAATTGATATTTCATTTCTATTTCTCCTCTATAATAATACAATCTTATCGATTTGCAGGGTCATTTTTTGTATGGTGTCCGTACATTAATCAAGCCCTTAATGATGATTAAAACTCATTTTCCTTTAGAATAACAGTTACTCTAACAGTTTAGTTTACATGAATTCAATATGGAAAATGATATACGGGGTTTGTAGGTTGGTTATAGTTTATTTGGGCACTAGCGGAGTAAGTTCGTTAATGGCTCACGGACTTAAAACTAAATGAACCCCAGACTACATCATATGAGTACTACTTCAAATTGAAGTTGGAACAAAATATGTCGATGGTTTTTTTATGATGATCCTTCTTCTCGAGATTTCTTGACCCCCGAATAAGTTTTGGTCTTGTATGGGATTTGATTGTAAATAACATCTTGTCATTTAGGGGCTCGGTCCTTCCTTTAGTTCACTGGGGCATTTAGGTAAATAGAAGTATTTGATTAGTTTTAAAAATGTGTACATAAATAGAATAGGAAATAAACATAGAGGATAAAGGATATAAGTATTTATATATTTGGTAAATATTCATTACAAATTAGATTTCAATTCATTACAATATGTTAATATATCCATAAGTATGTCCACTAAATCTGCCATTGCAGCCTAATATTTATAACCTCTTTGAGGTATGGTTGGCCTATAAAGTACTATGTATACTATACAAGTAAATATGTTATAGTACAATATATTGTAGTTCGAAAACATAGGGTATAATATTTGAAATGATATTGAAAAATATATTGTAGCTCTATAAAACTAGAAACACATATACTTCACTTCTAATGATCACCATTTTAACACATTTGTTCTATATTGCATTGGTAGGACTCTCAAAAGTATTTTTAAGCACATTTTTCTTTTAATGTTACATACATCCAGTGGCGGCCTTTGAGAGTGGCAAGCAGGTCAAACGCCCGGGGCCTCGCGCTTGCAGACCTCTCGCACTCGCTCAACAACCCGCGCATTATATAATTAGATGAGAATGCAGGGAAGAATCGGTGAAGGCCGTTATATACAATATCAACTAAGCGATCTATGTGATGCTTTGAAGGATTTAGCAGAAAATATGAGAGATTGTTCGTTGGTTTTCTGTAGGAAATGAAATAACTACATACTAATTTGTAGTGTCTCTCGTCGTATGGTGTGACATCCTTACAAAAATAAATGTCATAAGTAAGATATGGCAGAGCGAAAAAATGCACCTAGATGAGGCTGTACAACTCATAGACGCATTTACTCAATGGCTTGATAATTCTCATGAAAACGGTTTACAGTCATCCTTGGTAACAGGGAGAGAAATGGCTGATGAAAATGATATTGAGACAAAGTTCAAAGTCGTGAGATGTAGACGTGTGAGAAAAAAGTTTGATTACGAAGGTATAGATGAAGCTCCTGCATTATTTGCGGAAGATATTTTCAAAATACACGGTTTTTATGTCATTTTCGACAATGTTGCCACCCTAGAATTGAGACACTTAACCATCATGAGAGCATATATGGTTTCATGTATAGCAGAGGTACAAAAATCTTTTTTGTATCGTAGAACACTTGGCATGTTTTTCGGTTTTGTGTAGACCCCCTGCTTAACTAATATTTTATTATATTTCGCAAATTCATCAATTTCAAATGTATTTTTGAAAGTGAAGAAGCAATAAAAAAAGTAATGTGTCTCATCTATATATGCACGCTATTGAAGTGAAACTTTTGGACAAAATAGTAGGATCAAGTTTTAAAATAATTACCAGAGTTGTGTTCTGAAATATTATTAATTTTTTTCATTATTTTGTGATACAAACGTTATAAGTGGCTTATGACAAAAGCAAAGTCATAGACTTTGGTAAAGTTAAGTAAAGTAAATAAACATAAGTAAAGCATCACCCTCCTACTCATGCATAAACACTCATTCTCTATGCTTAGGACGCACAAGACAATGCTTATCCCCTCTACGTCTCTCAATCATCATCACTCATTTTGAATTCCATTTCATATAATAGGTCGGTAAATCACGACCTGCTTAAATGTGATCCCCTATCTTGGATCGATAAAGACCACTTTGGGTACCAATGATGTATAGCATAAAAAAGTTAAAGGAAATGTCTGACTGTGAACTTTTGAAATAATACATTTACTTGAAATTATCTCTAACAGTACAAGACACATCTGATATTGATGGACATGAATTGTTGAATATGTTTATTCGTGTTTATGAAGGAAACGATGACAGTATTTCGGTGCTGAAATATATACAAGAAAATAATTTAACCGAAGTATACCTTACTACCGAAGTATTCCTGAGAATTATAGTCACGACATCTGTAACAGTTGCGTCTGCAGAAAGAAGTTTTTCGAGGCTAAAAATTATTAAAACATATCTGCGGAATACTATGACACAATATCACCTTTCAGCTCTTGCTATTATTTCAATAGAAAATGACGTAGCTCATTTGTTAAATTATCATGAATTTATTAATGATTTTAGTCTTGGAAAAAGCCGCAAACATCATTTCAGAATCCCTGAATAATAATAATAATAATAATAACAATAATAACTTATTATTTTTGTGTTTATTAATTTTTGTTAATATCAAATAAACAATATTAAAACTCTAATTTTATTTATTTACTAGCTGAACCGGCAAACTTTGTATTGCATTCAAAAAACTTTTGTGCATTTGTTAGAAATAGTCAATTAGCGGGAAATAAAAAAAGTCAAACCTTGTAACTGGTTGAACCTCCCATTTATAGGCCAACGACCGTAGTTGACAAAGTTAGTTTTTGAAGAGGTAAATTGTATTTTTTATTTGAATTTTGTATTGCAATAAAAATATAAAAAAACGTTATATGAAAAAACGTAAGTAATAAATAATAGAATTTTGCTTTTAGGAACGCAAGTAGAACGTAAAGAGCCAACGACCGTAGTTGTAAAAGTTGGTTTTTGAAGGGATATAAACTGTATTTTTTGTTTGTATTTTGTGTATCGTGTTTAAAAACAAAATAGATAATCAAATAAAAAAAAAACTGCATAAGCATATTTGTTAGAAAAAAACGTATTTTAAATTTCAAAAATTATAAATTAAATAATGTTTTGTGGGTCAATTTTGATGAAATAAAACCTATGTTTTGTACCAAATTAAGCTTCTAAAGACAAAGGCATCGCAAAGATCTACCTGCCCAGAACCTTGAAATGGTTAAGGCGCCCTGGATACATCCCATCTTAAAGCGTAGTAGTTTTTGATACTCGATAATCGAGTCTATCAGACTAAGGTGTTAATTTTTTCATTTAGTTAAATACACTTCTACATGCGAAGAAGCAATTACATATCTCCGAATTAATTTATCATGAATAGTATATTTGATAGAATAAACAGGCTGCTATTCTCCACAGAAACGTGTTCACCTAAATGACTTACGGCCCATTGTAATGCAAGGTTTGGACTGCTCTTAGCTTCAGTGTTTTCTTTCTGACCTTACCAGCATAAGAAATCCTAATTATATATATGAAAATGATCAGCATCAATCGTCTTCCATCATTCTGTTTCTGGGCAAACGAATTAAAAAATTGCTTGGAAGCATCATATTTCAAAAAAAAAATTCTTATAGTTTCGTTGGGCTATACCAGAAGTAGTAGCAATAGTGTAAGATTATTTCTATATTATTACCAGCTCTAAAGCTATACTAATACTATATACTCAAAATATTTTGTCTTATCAATATTTATATAAATTTCTAAAGTACTGCAATCAAAAACTAAACTAATGAAGATAAGACGAGTCAAGGTTAAAATATTGTATAATATATAAAAAATCCAGTGTAAAATTTACATGACAGACATAGAGACGCCTCCACATACTTAGTACAAATGAGGCAGAGTTAATGCTGGAATCTTATGTACATACATTCATTCACTTATGCATTTATTCAATTATTTAGTCATCCAGTCTGAGTGACTGAGTTGTCATCACCAGCTATCACATCTATGAACAAGGTTATATACACACCAATTAAAATTGATATACAACATAATTTATGAAATTTATGACATTATAAATTCAACAATAACAACATCAATAGAAACATCAACAACAACAACAACAACTAAACAATGGGAGGATGAACTAACCCTCTTCCATGTCAGCATGGCAGCAGCAGCAGCAGCAGCAGCAGCAAAACAATGGCAATGGCAATGGCAACAAAACACAATCGAATCCATCCATATTGATTTGTTTCCTTTGTTTCGGTTCAGATCAGTTCAGATCATTTTAGTTTAACTCAGCTCAGCTCAGCTCAATTTAGTTTAATTCAATTTAATTCAGTTCAGTTTAAAATGATCGCATCATATGGTACTCGTAGCGATTTATGAAAATGTCATTTGAATATATTAAACTGCAACAATGATGATGGTTATACTGATGCTGATGATGACAATGACATGGTTTAAATAGTTTGGGAGATTTAACGTAAATATATTGAAATGTTATTTGGTTTGTTCTAAGTATATGTGGTGTTGTCCAAGTTGATTGAGTGAGTCATACCCTCAAGACACACAGCTCAATCCTCTCACCATTCACTCAATCAATTGTTGTTGTTGTTTTAATAAAAGAGCTTGACGACGATCATTTAATGATCAACGTAAGTTATTTTTCCGGAATACTCGTATCTAGTAAGTACAATATATGGCGGCATATGATTTGCATTAGCATATAATATTGTATATAAATTTAATTTGTTGTTGATGTTTTTTTTTTTTCGCACAAAAATTAAATTCATAATTGTGTGAGCTGAGCCGCCTGAAGATTTTCTTTGCCATCAAAAGTGAACACTACAAATTCGCATGCGACAAATTATGTGTGAATATTTTTCTTGAATGAATGCACTACACATTTCATTTGAGAATTGCTTTCATTTTAATCTGATGCTTGTAACATGCACATACAAGAAGGTAAAAATAATCAAATATTTTGTCTCTTAATACTATGTAAGCTGGGGTCACACAAACTTAATATTTGAGAAAATATTTTGAAAAGGTTGCCAAAACGAAATTTACCATATATTGGCATGATGGCTTTGATGTTGCAATGGGAATTGCGATGGCCATACTCTTTTGACTCACCATTCTATTTCACCGGGCATCTAATTCCACAGTTTTTGAACATAAATTGGAATTGTATCATATATGGAGGGTATATTTATATATCTTTATTTCGTATCATTTAAGTTATATTTTATATTATTATTTGAAATGTATGAAGTGTATATAATATTTAGGCACACCAAAAATAAACTAACAATACACTTCCATACATATTACGTACATGTGTTTATTTTTCTTTTATGTTTTGTATTTCTCTAATAGTATGTTCGAGTAGATAATCTATGTAAGCAGTAAGTGCAAGTTCAACAGAAAAGGCCATGATGGAACATTAACCTTAAAGTAGTATGGACTAGTCAAGATCAAAAATATAAGTATGCGCTTATAAAAAGTTTAGAAAAGAAAAGGAAAGTATAAGTTCATACATCACTATATTTGTAACTAGAGACCCGTCCCTGATGCATTAGAAAAAACTGATTTATATGTATTTCTTCACCGGTTCATCATTCTGAAGCCAACGATATCTGTTTGCATTTCAAGTTCTACGACCTATATTTTAACGACTTCTCAGCATAACCGACTTAAAATTTTTTTTTAGTTTAATGTTGCCCGTAATTTATTCAAAACAAACCTGTATATTCCGCAACACTTGTAAATAAAATTGATTTAGTATTGACAAAATTATCTTTGCACAAAGAATTATTGACTATAAAAAC
This sequence comes from Amiota mariae, assembly GCA_035041805.1. NCBI lineage: Eukaryota > Metazoa > Arthropoda > Insecta > Diptera > Drosophilidae > Amiota > Amiota mariae. The sequence goes on along the minus strand of JAWNKV010001017.1, from coordinate 32,609 downwards.
TATTGATTTTAAAAAATCTCTCTAAGCCACCATGTACCCAATGTTCAAAGACTTGATTAGAGTTAATTACAATGTACATGTACATATGTGCCGCAGAAAATTATCCTAATGACAGTGAAAATCGTATCAAAATCCGTTCAGTGGTATAGAAGTTGTGCGTATCGGAATCGGAGACAGGAATTTCGACTTTATTTAGATTATGTATATATATCTGTCCAACCCGCGGCCCAAGTGGGGATTAAGTTGAAGATCGTTCTAAAATTTATAAAAGAATAAATAATACTTTAGAGACAACTCTATCACAAGCAGTGATGGCGTATCATGAGATGCCATCCGGGAAGGTTTTCTATTGAGCACTTCTAACATAAAACAACATATCAATTACTAAACGTGCTTAAATGACTTTATCTTGCTAAAATATTCGATCACTTGAAATTTCCTGTTCTATTCAATGGACAACATGGAAAGATTTGTAAGGCGCATTTGGAAAGAAATACTAAAAATCTCCAAAATAATATCCTTTGAATTCATCATAAATTTTTAATAGATTTAGAGCTATACAACGAAGTTCTTCTTCTGTTGACTTATGAAGAGTTTTAAGCTGAACAACACCAAATATTTTGAGAATGTCATCCATTGCCATGTAACGATGGTCCACTTCACCGTAAAATCTGTCAAGATATCCTAACATAGCTATCTGCAACTCTCTGGCAATGTTAGTCCAGCATCTTGGGACATTTCTCCTAGCATACGTTTTGCGAATCTACTCCTTCCTCTTTTTTCAATCGAAGTATCTAATTCCTCACATTTGGATACGTTGGCTCTCAAGAAGAAAATGTAGGGATTTGATTTTTCTGACACACTTTTCCAGAGATAACCCAGATATTTGTATATACTTTTGTGTCTGGTTAACTTCTTCTTTGATTTCACACCAAAAAGAAAGGTAACATAAAAAACTAAAACTACTCAAACGTGCTAATAGTGTGGATGCTGCTTCTCTTGTATCGACATTTTCTCTACTTCTGCTGGGATCACACATGTCTTCGATTGTTGATACAAGTTTCTCAAAATTATTCTTCAGTAGTTTAACATCGTCCTGATGACCACTCCATCATTTCTCTACTAGTCTTTTGACTGATACGCCTACGTGTAAATTGTTTCTACTGTTCCAAAAGTTATAGAGTTACACTTGAATTAACATTTCCGAAAAAGTGCACTCCACATGGAATGCTTTAGGATTGTGTTTTCTGATGTTTGGCTTTTACACCACCATGAACTCCTGCCATGGTTGCAGTGTTATAATATCCTTGAGCCCGATATATTGTAGATGTATGTTCAAGATATGACTTTTCTGCGTAAGGACTTTTTCAGGTGGTTCGACTGTAGTCCTTCCAGCTGTAGGGATAAAACCTATAAATGACTCCTTCACTTCAACTTGATCTTCTTTACTATGAAAATTAAGCCACCACTGATCACAAGTAGGTCTTATGTGTCATTTTGGTACGTTGTGCTGTCCAAGTTTTCCAATGAAGTCTTTAACTTTAATCAATTTGTCTCTTGAATTATTAGGTTGGTGCAAAAATAATGGCCGTTTTCAAACAGCCAATTTAAATGAACGTAACTCAGCTCAGAATAAACTTTATTAATCGAAATAAAAACCATTACAATCAACACATTTTTGCCAACGAGAAACAAGTTTATTTATGCCGGTAGAACAAAAGTCCGGAGTTCTGGAGGCGATGAAAGCGTTGAAGGCGTTTTTGGCGTCGTCTTGATTTTTGAAGCATTTCTCGCGCAGGAAGTTGTCGAGGTGTTTGAAAAAATAGTAGTCAGTGAGCGAGAGGTCCAGTGAATATGGCGGATGAGGTAGAGTCTCGTAACCCAATTCGTTCAACTTCTGCAAGGTCAGTTGTGAGACGTGCGGTCGAGCGTTGTCATGGAGCAGATTGATCCCGTCATATTGACCAATCTCGGGCACATACGTCGAAGCTTCTGGTGCATTTCGTCGATTTGTTGGCAGTACTTCTCTGCCGTGATCGTTTCGCTTGGATTCAGAAAGCTGTGTTGGATGAGACCGGCTGCTGACCACCAAACAGTAACCATAATCTTCTTTTGGTGCAGTTTCGGCTTCGGGAAGTGTTGTGGAGCCTCGTCGCTGTCCAACCACTGCCCGGAACGTCGCCGTTTGTCGTAGAGGATCCATTTTTCATCGCACGTTACGATTTGGTCGAGAAACGGGTCATTTTTGTTGCGCTGAAGAAGAGACGATGAAACCTCAAAACGACGATTTTTTTGATTTTCGTTCAATTCATGCGGCACCCATTTATCGAGTTTTTTTGACTTCCCTATTTGCTTCAGATGGCGTACGACTGTTGAGTGATCGAAGTTGAGTTCTTGTGCGACTTCTCGTGTGGTTTTGCGAGGATCGGCTTCGATTAAGTCTTTCAATTCGTCATTGTCAACCTCAGATGGGCGGCCGCGACCCTCATTATCTTCAAGGCTGGTATCACCTGCGCGAAATTTTTCAAACCATCTACGTGTGGTACGTTATATAACCCTCAATTATAACTGTATGTTGTCTATGTTAAGCGTTGTATGTTCTAAAATGATATCTTTCTACACATTGACCTAAATTTTGTATACAGACCAGCTATGCTTTTAACTAATGTATTTGAATTTATCGGAAAAGAATTTATTTCTTCAATATGCGTTTTGAATAAGTTTTTGTTCGAGGATAAGAGAAAGGAGCCTATACCTACTATTATTTGGTAGTTTCAATGGAACGATAGTGGTCTTTAGTAATAATATTACTACTACTTATATTCAGCATATTTATCTCTGTCTAATCTTGAATACTTCTCATGAAAATGGGAATTTCAATAAAGAAGTTAAATCAGGACTATCTAACCAAGCAAAACAAAAAAAAAAAAAAAAAATAAATAGATTTCAGTTCTCTTTTGATCTCTGTGTTTTTTTTTTCACTTGGGCTACATTAAACTTCATTAATACTTGCCGTGGGCCTCGGGTTGGACAGCAATGGGCTAAATAGATTAACATAGACTTTAGAATGTCAGAAAGTTAAAAAATATTGCTTAGGAGACAGAAAGTGTTTTTACTGGCCGCTTGATTGCTAAACCGAACGAAAAAAAGGTTTGTTATATATATTAAGCTGAACTGTTTAGAGTTATGAAAAGAATTAGAATTTAGCTTAAGGACAAGAAGATTCCCGTGCTGGTACGAACATTTGCATCACGATCTAGGCCATCGTTGCCTTTAATGGTTTCGACCACATTACTGATTTGCCATTTCATGAAGTGTCCTGGAGTCAGAACTTGCATATTTTCAAGCCTTTCTGTAAATTGCTAAAGAGGTCGAAAGTTTTTTACGACTGAAATTTGATAAACAAAAGTAATGGCTTCTTCAAAATTGAGCACCAAACAACCAATCAACCAGATCACTGAAATGCGGCGATCTCGAAGGAATGGAGCACCAATTTATCCCCTCATTGAGACAATGTTTGTGGACCTCATATTGATGCTCTTCATTCAACATCAGCTCGTGAAGTTCCTTCAGTTCATTCCTGGCACCAACGAAATTTATCACTTTGTCCGACCAAATAACTTGGAATCAGCCACGCAGGCTCATGCCAGTAATAAAGATGCTTGCAAATCTTTTACCAGCTCCATGTGTACATCTTTTATAGCAAACCATGAATTGACAGATATAACACTTGATACTATGATCAGATGCTTATCACTGATCAAAGCTCAAATTTGCATTGTACAGCCGACCACTGTTACTCATTACTGCAATTTTATCCATAAAGGGGTTCAGGGAAGCCCATTAGGTTTGAACTTGCTACATGATGACCACTGATCTGACTTCGAGTTTATTGTATAAAGCGATACACATAAGCGTAAACCCTTTGTATCGATCGAAACGAATTGACAAACTTGCAGTGAATAGAAAAATCTGTGATGCTTGCCGTTGCACTCACATCGTTACGCTTCCTCTCAAGAGCGCTCGGATAAAATTTGTTAGATTTTTGCCATCTATACTCGTCCTTTTGCAAGAATGTCGGTTCATCCTTCCAAAATTAAGATTCTTTGGGAAGTGCTCCTTAAGATAAGATATCCGCAAGATAGTGCTCGGCTGACTTGACTTAATTCTGTAAATTCAAAGGCTGTGGTATGCTCTCATCGCTTGCCAACTTTTGAGCCACTTAGACCAACATTACTGCATCAGTGGTTGCTGCAGCAGACAAAACTACAAGTTTCTTTGAAGATGCGTCCTTTTATCGAAAAAGTCGATCCGCTACTCTCCAAAAAGTCTAACAAATCTACACCTAAGTTCATGAAGTATATACACCCAAGGTAGTAGATTAACGAAATCCCTTAAGGTTGCGGAGAAAGACAGGCTTGCAGAGCCCTCTCCCAGCTAGCACTCATTGAATGCCATGACCTTAATGAAGTCACGGACGCTGAGGATCTGAGAGCGGCATCATCAAACCTGCAATCTAAGCTTACAGCATTAAAATATTGAGGATTGACAGGAATAGTAAGAAGACAGCAACCATGAGCTTACATGTTAATTAAGCAGAATCCCTGCTAAAGACGGGATCGGTTAAGGTGGGTTCGGTACGTTGTCGCATTACCAAGAGTCTACAACTTAATATAATTCGGTACAGTGCGTTGCAGGACCAAACAGCCATACACATGAAGGCAAGGGAAAAGGAAAATACAAACGTATAGACACAGGTTGCTAGTGGCAAAGCGGCTATCTGGCTCCAAGGCAATGATGCCTTTGAACAGAGAGATCCTTACTCGTATGATAGATTCACGTTTGCGAAAATACTTGCCATCAATTTTTGCAGCTGTTATGCATCCCCCAACGTCACTCAGGATTCCTTTTGCGACTTCCTTGACAGACTAATTAGGGCTGCGAGCGATAGATCCCCACTCATAATTATTGGGACTTCCTTGACAGACTAATTAGGGCTCCGAGCGACAGATCCCCACTCATATTCACTGCGGACTTCAATGCATGGGTAGTGGAATGGGTCAGTACTAGCACTAATAGGCATGGAGGAGCTGTCATGGAGGCCTCTGCTCCTTTGGATGTGGTTCTACTTAGTCGGAATAATGCGATTACCTTTGACAACAGGAGAGGATTGTCGGCAATCCACCTTCTGTAGCAAGTGGTATCAATTGGGAGGTTGCAAGCATCTATACTCAATGAAAAACATGGTAAATGGATAAGGAAACATTGGACTTGTTCATGCAGGGCCTCAGAAAGATGTGCGATGTCTATGCCTAGGAAGACAAGAACCACTTACAGAATACGTATCTTCTGGTGGTCTGATGAGATTGCTGAACTCCCGCACATAGTGTCATCAACTTTGGAGAAGATTCCAGCGCAGAAGAAGGAGGAACTCTAACTCTCGTGAGACTCTACCCCATCTGCAGTCTGCTAGGAGAAGTAAAACAAAATTTAGGGTCAGCACTTACAAAATTGTAATGCGCACGTTCGAAGTCCTAAAAAGTAAGGTTCCTTCCTCCGCTCCTCTAATAAGCAAAATAGTGACTTCCTGCTAAGAGGATTGCTGAAAATGCTTCAACCACTCGAAGTAGTAGAGTATGATGTACCTCCTATTATTAGAGTTGAGCTAGAGGCTTTGGAATGCCATGTATGAAGGCATTCTGCAGTTTAGTAAATACAATGGAATGGACATAATTGGGTATGTAGATTACATTGTAATAGTCGTGTTAGAATCGGCACATCCAAAGTGAAAAAAAAATAATTGCAGCTTCAAGAAGGTGGCTTAGGCAGAACCACCTTTGTCTGGCGTAACATAAAACATAGCTTGTATTCATGAGCTCCAAGAAAGAGGTGAAAACTCCTAGGGAGAGTGGGGAATATCATCATCGAATCGAGGCCTGAACGACCAAAGTGAGCCTGCCAAAGAAGTGACAGCCACCACATAAAAATTGGCTTGGATTCCCCCAAATCTATCGGACCCAGACCCAAACACCTGTTCTACTAGAGGAGAACCACTGGCAGCAAAATCATACCTTCGTGGAACGGCTGGACCGATTTTAATAATGATTTTTTGAATACGTCTCCGAGCCGAATAGTAGAATAATTACTAAAGCGGAATCTATAAAACGAATAGGTTATGTTCATTATTTTTGAAAATTGTTTTAGTAGCATGACCTAGCATGAGGCATTCACAAAGTAAAACAGTTATTGGGCCTCAAAGAAGACAAAGAGAAGGAGTGAAGAAATATCATTCCCGCTCATTTCAAGTAATGCAGATTGGCTTAAGTGTCGCCGACGTAGGCTTCAAATTTACCCAATTCGCAAGTAGCCATGAAGTGCACAGATTTGAGCACGCTGTTTATCCATATTATGGTCTCTGACTAGACGTCATGGGAGGCTATTTATGAGTGCTCCCGATTCAAAGCACCGCAGAGCAGAATGTATGCGCGCCTCGGCTCTCCCTGCAGTTCACAGGAGGTTGTAAGGCGAATGGTCACTTCAACAGAGGATTAGTCGTTCTTCTATTCTTGCGTGATATTCATGTTATGTACTGAGGTTTCTTCGTTGCTTGTACAGCATACGTATGTTTAGAATGATACAATAGAATGATAATGTCTATTGTTTGTAAGGTGAATGCTTTTGTGCCGCACTGTCTTAACTGAAGTTTGACAAATTTTACTTGGTATTGTCCCTCTTTACTTGAAGATGAAAGCCATTGACTTTCAAATGATTATTACATTATGCTTTTGAGAGCTCCGGTTGCAGTGAGGGAAATAGATTGCTTAATGAGATTGTTCTGTCTGAATGGAAAATCCAATCGGTGCGAAGACCACGCTGCAACAAGGTCCAGCAAAAAGACTGGAAGCGCAAATCTTTCAACAGAAGAAAGTTCTGTGAGAAGTGGGAAACAGTTGATTTCGCAGAAACCATGGCTGAATATATAGCTCAAAAGATGGAGGCAGCATGCGGTGCATCACGGTCGGCAATCGCAAGCCGGCATACTGGTGGTCGGACGAGATAGCGAAGCTTAAAGGCAAGAAGGATATCTTAAAGGGCAAGAGGCAGGCTGGTCTATGATCAATTGCATTAAGAGTTCCGAGCGCACCGACTAACACTTAGGAAAGCTATCAAAGAGAGCAAAGTTCCTGCTTCAAGCAGATTATCGATGGTACCGATAACAATCCCTGGGGTCTGGCGGACAGAACAGTAATGGCTAAAGTCAAAGGTCCGAGAGCCCCTCAGTCAACATGCCCTATACTGCTGGAAAAAGTAGTCACATCGCTCTTTCCTCCACAGAGGGAAATTGGAAATGTCTGCACGCAACTAGATGTAAATGATGAAATACCGCCAGTTTCGACGTCGGAGGTGGTTGCGACGCTTGCACGAATAAGCGACAACAAAGCATCCCTGATGGAATACCTAACGCTGTATTCAAAGCAGCAGTATTTGGAAAACCGAACGTCTTTGCGGACCTATATGGTTTGAGCTTGGCCGAAGAAACATTTCCGAGGAGATAGAAGAAGCAGCGACTGGTGTTACTATTGAAAACCGGTAAGCAACCTGACCAGCCGTCGGCATACAGACCTTTATGTATGCTTGATACTATTGGAAAGGTATTGGAGAGAATAATATGTGAAAGACTACAGGAGTACCTGGAGTACCTGGAGCCAGCAAACGCAGCAGTGGTAGGTTATGCGGATGACATTGCGCTGGTAATAACCGACAAACGTACTGACTGCTTGCAGCAAACGTGCAATGATGCGATAGCAAGAGTTCAAAGGTGGTTAAATAACGCCAATCTTGATCTAGCGGCCCAAAAAACTGAACTAGTCCTTACCAGTAACTGTCGGAGAAAAGACAAACTCACTATATTTGTGGGTGGACATGATATCGAATCGCAGCCATCGATAAAGTACCTGGGAGTTTATATTGACGATAGGCTGACATTTAGAGAGCACCTAACCACAACCAGCAGCAAGGCGACCAGGGTCAATAATGCGCTCATGAGTATGCTCCCCAACATCGGAGGCCCGCAAGGTGGTAGAAGAAAAATCCTTTCCACAGTGGTAGACTCCATATTACTGTATGAAGCCCCAATTTGGGCAGGAGAGAAAACGAGGCAGCTGAAAAAAGTACAGCAGGCAAGTAGACTTAGTGCGCTAAGAACAGCATGCGCATACAGGGCAGTGTCAGATGATGCAATCTGCGTTATAGCGAGCACAATGCCTATTACCATCCGGGCGGAGGAAACAAAAAGGCTATATCACACACGTGGATTCAAACCCACTATCGAAAACAAGAAGGCCGAGAGATCACGCTCCTTAGTGGAGTGGCAGAATAAGTGGGATCAGTCGTCCAAAGGTTGCTGGGCCCATACACTAATTCCCAGGGTTGATGAATGGGTCAACCGAAAACATGGCGATATAGATTTCTACTTAACGCAAGTGTTGAGTAGACACGGAGGTTTCCTTGCATACCTTCACCGTTTTAAACTGGCAGAAGACCCAACCTGTCCGGGTGCCCCGATGAGGATGAGAGTGCAGATCATGTGATGTTTCACTGCAGTAGATTCAATGTTTAACGCGTCGAGCTAGCGAACCAACTAGGAGTTTTCCCCACATGTTATAACCTGGTGGCAAAAATGCTTGCCTCAGAAAACTGGAAAGCAGTACAGCAGTTCTTCGCCAAAATCCTACTCAAGCTTCGAAGAGCAGATTGGTCACGTAAAGCGGATGAAAGGCGAATTGCAGCATCAGCAACAACAAGACGAAATGGAGTAGTTGTTTCAGAGGAGGTGCACTGTCGCGACGGACTGACGACTATACGAACAACTGAGTGTTTTCACCACTCATAACGATATCAGACAGATACTAGACGTTATTGCGCAATGCGATATCGCACCCTTCCGATGTTCTACTTGCTATAGAGCAATAGATGGCGTATAACCTCCATACGCAGGGAAGAGGAACCTGGACGCAGGTACCTGGTGTGGTCAATAGACGTAACTGCGGCCCCACCCCGAAGTAATGCTAACGCGGAACCGGGGTGGAATTCAGCCGAGGGGGGTAATGTTATAGTTTTAGTGGGAGCATGCCCAACATACCACTGGTGTGACGTCACTTTTTGAGATGTTTCTGACATTTGGATTTTAGCCCCCTCAACAAAAAAAAAAAAAAAAAAAAAACGTTGCAATGTTGTGAATGGGCGAGAAACATATTAGTTCATTAAGAATGTCCAATTTTTTGGAAGTCAACCAGACTTTCGTTTCAACCTCTATCTTGGATTCAAGTAGACTTGCAATTGGTTCGCCTAGTTTTTTATTTATAATTCACAGGATTGAATCTCAGAATTTCTTTGTGGCTTGAGTGAGGAGATATGGAGGCATGTTCTCAGTAAATGCTCTCTATATGATGATTTGAAAGACTTGAATGAGTTTGGTATTTGAGATTGGCTGGAGGTTTTAATTTTAGTTAGATGCTCTCCACTGTAGATAGTGTTTTCAAATTGACAAAAGTTAGTAACCTGCTGGTTTATTGTAAATATCTGTGAATGTCCTCGTGGTGTATGTATAAATGGGGCGGTAGTAGTAGTTGTCTGTGGTTTACCAGTCTTTGAGCTTCAAGGAGCTTAACTAGAAGTGGAAGAGGCAGGAATTGACGTCACTTAATACAGTGAAAAAGACATATCTATGAGTATGTTGTTCCATTGGTTGGTTAATCACCCTGCATTCTATTTCAGAGAGCTATATTTAAATTTCGAATCACTAAACCCATGTTCGATTTGGAGTTGTGTTTCACAACAGTGTGCTGTCACTCATAGAGAGCCGATGACTTAAAATTTAATTGACGGTCATCAATATAGGTCTCTGCATCGTGGGATTAGGCTTTTATGGGAGACAATTATGTAAAAATAAAATTATCAAAAGATATTTATTGATTAATACTTTCTTCATTGCTCCGGCCCCCCACATTTTGGTGATCACATTAGAACCTCTCTACCTGTAATATCATACTACAAATTAATAAAGAAAATGACATTTAACTTAATATTACAATCATCGGTATAGATGACCAACCAACGTTCTATAATTAATGATGGTAAAATGAAAGTCTCAATTGAACCGAATTGTCATGCGAGTATTATAACTCAAAAGGTGCTACGTTATCAAACACAGTCTATATAATCAGATTATCTATTACATAGATGATTTTTAAGTTAAAAAATATCGTGCTGACGCCATCCTACTTCTTCCTTAAGTTTTACCTAGAAGATAGGACATTGCGCACAGTGGCGGAAGTCCCACAGGGGAGTGTACTGGGTCCTATCAAAACTTGCTAATTGCTACCTACGCAGACGCTTTATCGTTTCTAGCATCAGCATCGGATCCCTTGCCCTCCAGTTGCCTTAAATGGCGAATATGTCCCCATTGAGCCTAATGCTAAGTTTTTTGGTCTTACCCTGGACATAAGAATAAATGGGCAGGAGTTTATTAAGAGGAAGAAGAAGCAACTTGTCCTGAAAGCTGGGAAATGAACTGTCTGTTAAGTCATGGGTCCAAGCGTACTAAAGACATATTATCCAAGTCAATAATTAAACAAATACACATACGGCATCCAATTACACGTATAGGGTACAATAGCAAACTCTAACATAGAAATCATCCAACGTTTTCAATCGAGGCTTCTTTAAAGAGTAGTGGGTGCTCTTTTCTACGTAAGAAATTCGGTGCTGCACAGAGACCTTCAGGTGAAATATGACAATACCGTGAGATACATACGGCTAGATTGGAGAATCACCCCAATAGATGGTAAATAATTAAAAATTAAAACAACTGCTTCCCTAAAAAATGTTATGTAAGAATTGGTTTTAATTTCAATATAATCAACATAGAGCAGCATGATGTGTTTTTAGTCAGTTTATGTTAAAGACTAAATTATCATTGTCATTTTTAACCCAAGCTAGTTTAGCTAATCAATCGAACATGTTCGATGAGCGGTCATAAATAGCTGCTACTCACTAATGATCTGCACCGTAATATTCCGCTACATCCGTTAACCTATGGGAGGCGTTAATTCCTTACAGCATTTTGGAATATCATATATCTATTTCATACACAATTTCTGAATGAATTCAAATAAAAGAATGTTTATTAAATTTATGTAAAAAAATTTATTTTTCTTTTATTATTCTTTTGTTCTTCGTCAGCATCTTCCATTTGTCATCATCATCTGCTGCTTGTAATTGTTCTACTTCTGCATCTATTTCCCCATTTGTTGTTACATATTATTGTTGCAATTGTTGTTGTTTTAAATGCTTCCATCCATGAAGGAACAGGAGAACCACAAGGAGACCAGTACCAATTCAACAGCCGAAATGTTACCATATAATGTTATCTATATACACAGTTTAATTTGTTACGATCACAAAACTCGAAACTCAGCTGAAAGGGGAAATATTTAATTTGTTTTTTGTTTTTTTGCGTTTTCTGTTTTGTTTTTTTTTTAAATAAATACATTAAATGTAAATGTAAATATAAATATAAAATATTGTACTATGTACAGATCTGGTTGCTAATTTTATATATGGAATATGGAACTATAATATTATTCGATTTATAATAAATATGTATATTCCTTTTCTTATAATTTGATATACGATTTTTTTACAAAAAAAAAAAAAAATAAAATAAAAATTATCAACGAACAAATAAGAAAAAAAGAATTTTAAACAATTTTTTTTTCAATGATCATGGCTTAAAAATAAAAAAAAGAAAGTAAAGTAATTTAGTAGAATAGAAAAATTAATATAATAAAATAACTTGTACTTTGGTTTTGCCTTATTCTTCTCTCTTCGGTCACTCACTCACGCACTCAGTCAGTCAGTCAGTCAGTAACTAATTTAAATCATTTTAAGATAATAGGTAATCTGAATGAATTGGATTAATCAATTAACTAAATTAAATTAAACTAAAATAGAGTAGTGTAGTTTAACAGAGAAAAAGAGAAAACATTTTCTTTATAAAATCTCTCTCTTTTGTGGTTTAACTTAATTTAAAAATTAAAATTTTTATAAAATTTTGTAATTATTTTGTTTTGTATCACAATTAAGTATGGCCATGTATTGGATTAATTAACTTAACTAACAATTTGTGTATGTGTAGCCATCAAATCACTTTCTCTAAATTCATTTTATTTAAGTAATTTCAATTTTCATTTCATTCATTCATTCAATCCATTAATCTCAGTCAATCCATTAAAATTAACTAAATTTTCTTTTTTTTTTTAATAGAAAAATAAATTTTGTTTTACACTTATGATTAATTAAGAAAGAGAAAATATTAATGGAAAATTTTTAAATAAACATAGTATAAATATGTTTAAAGTTGTTGGGGATTTTTGCACTTTCACTTGTTTTTTTTTTTTTTTTTTTTATAATAAAAAATCACAGTCATTTGTGTAGTAGTGTTATTGTTGATTTTGTTAAATTTTAATTGTCCTTAAAATTTTTTTTTTTTTTGTTTATATGCATAAAAACATTATGCTATTATTATTATTGTTGTTGTGATTATTGTGATTGGGATTAATATAAATATATTATTACTTTCTTACTAAACATTAAACTAAAACTACAAAAAATCACTCATTATTTTTAATACAGAAACATACAATATGTATTTTATAATTATATATATGTATATGGGTGTATATATATATTTGAATTCCTTTTAAATGAATATTATAATTTATATTTTTTTTTAAGCTTAAAAAATAATAAATATTTTATTTTAAATTGAATTTTGATATAAATGATTTTGTTGTTTGGTAGATAAAAAGAAAAAAAAACCAGAAACTAATAAACACACGAATTACATACACATGTATAATAATAATAAATATATAATTAATAATTAGTGTAATATGTATATATTGTTTATTGATTTATATTATCTTAAGCAATTTCGTTTTTTGTAAAATGTGTAACCTAAATTTTTAAATTTCATTCTCAACTCCTTTTAAGTTACTCCTATTCATTGAGAAGTTTTTTACATAATTTTTATTTTTACTTTTTTTGTTTACTAATAATCCTTATAATATTATGTTTTTAATTACAATATGTTATTTTCTTTTAAATTTAATTTTAACGAAGCATTTTATTTTGTGTTTTTATCTTTATTGTTTCTCTCTTTTGTAATTGCGTTAATTGTTTTTTGTAAATTTTAGAAATCAAAATAAATTATTTATATACGTGCATGCATATAATATATTTGACAGCATGACAACATTTATCATTATTGATCTAATCAATTCATTGATTGAATTATTATTTTATTATTATGTTGTTTTGTATTGTATTGCATTGTGTTGATAATCTTCCGAATTGGATTTTAATAAATATTTTATATTAATAAACGTGTGTATGTTAAAATGTTTGTTTGTTTGTTTTTATCATTGTAATGATAGATAGATAAATAGATAGACAGATAAAATATTATATAATATTTATAATGACCTTCACTATCATCATTTAACATCATCATACTGATGTTGATGATGATGATGATAATGAAAGAGTCAAATAATTACAAATATATTTCGTTAATTATATAATTGTTATTATTTTTAATTTTCTTTTTAAATAATTGAATAATTAAATTTACATTAAATTTGTGAGTACGTATAAATAATAACATAGTCATTATCATCATGCACATCTATATACTTATATAATATTTTTATATATTTCCTTTATTTTTAATTTTTGTATATAAACGTACTTTTTTTTTATACCATAATTGTTTCACACTTTTTTTATGATTATTCTTATTAATTTATTAACCCATAAAATCTTAATACAATTATTATTATTATTTTTTTTTTTTTTTTTTGTTTATTATTATTATTATAATTTAATTTTTTTTTTATTATTTTATATTAATATTTCCTTTTTTAATTTTATTTAATACATTTATTATTTTTTAATGTATATTTTTTGTTTGTTTTATTTTCATTTCTTTTGTTTTTTAAATATTTTATTTTTTATATTTTTAATTTTTTTTCTTTAAGTTTTATTTAATTTACTTATCATTTTTTAATTTTTTTTTTTTGTTGTTGTTTTACGAGAAGTATTCTTTTTATTTGTTTTCTTTTATTTATTTTTTTTTATTATTTTCTGATTGGTTGTTTTAATAGTTTTATATTTATTTTCTAATTATATTTATTCCTTAAGATCTCAAATAATTTTTTCTTGGTGTCTTGTCGGTTTTTATTGTGTAGATTGATCATAAAATAATTTTTTTTTTTTTTTGATAATATTTTAATTTAATGTCAAAGCAACCGAGTCGGTTTTTATACATTTGTATCATCTTAAGGAAATTTACATGGACTTAGAAAAACATGACATCTAAAAATTACTACGATCGTCTATTAAGGAGATCGTTGGGGTAGTTAAAATGTTAATTTCGATTCCATGTCAAAAGTGAATTTATTGTATTTAAAAAAAAAAAAAAAAATCTTTTACTTGATTTTACAATTTTACATTTAACATATAACATACCATCATCATGTTTTCTACACACACAAAATTTAACACTTTAAAAAAGGAAAATACATCAATAAATTAGTTTTTGCCATTACAAAGTGTCTCACTTGCACCTCTTATTATTTTGCGTGTGGTGTTCTTAATTTTACTACATTTAAAATTTGTTTTTTTTTTTTTTTTTTTTTTTTATAATATTAGTTTAGTTGTTTATTTTAAGCAGAGACATAAAAGAGATAGCAGGTTAATTTCTTTGCTTTTGTAAAACACTCAATATTATATAATTTTGGATTATTTTTGAAATATTATTAATTACTATTTCTGTTTCTATTTATTTATTTCATACAATTTCGTTATATTTATTTTTTTAATATTCATTTAAAATTATAAGCAATATATTTTAATTTTATTTAATTGTTGTAGCAATGCCTCATATATCCACTGTATTAGGGGAGTGCATTCATTTAAATGTTTCCTTTCTTAAATCTATGGTACATACAATACTATATCTAATCTATTTTTAGCATATTTTTACTTTTACAATAATCGCGTTTACACAAGAAATTTACAGAACTTAATTTAATTAGTTTCTTTATGGTATATAATTTTCCGTTATTCTATTTATTAGACAAAAACAATTTATTTTAATATATAATTTCTTTTGTTTTATTCATATTACATATATTTATTTTTATATTTATTTATTAGGCACATTCTGCCTGTTTGCTTAAAGGACAATGACAATAAAGATAAGTAAAATAATATAAAGTAAATAATTAAGTGTCCTTTTGTTTTGTTTTTTCTTTTTAAACTTATTTTTTAATAATTTTCTGATTGACTCTGTTTTACATTTCTTATTATTAATTTAGTATCTTAATTTTTTTTTTAATAATTAGTTACTTGTCTACATTGTGAAGAAGATTTAGTGAAGCTCTTGACCTTTCTATGTATATACTATGTATGTGATAAATTTCGCGGTTCGTCGAATAATTCAATTTTAGATCTTTAGATTTACATACGCTTTTTTTTCTTAAATTTTATATATGTACTAATAATTCAATTTTAGGTCTTTAGATTTACTTACGATTTTTTTCTTATATTTTATATATGTACTAAGATAAGATATATGTGTATAAATTAATAATATTTTGTCAGATAATATTCATAGTATTGTAATAATTCAGTTATAATTTTTAATAATTTCAATTAGAACGAACACACAACAAACTCTCTTTTGTAATACACAAAATTCTTTTGAATCAAACGATATCGAAATCATTCATCATCATTATACAATTTAAAACTCATTCAATATAGTATATTTATTCTATATATTTTTTTACTACTTACTATAAATAATTTTATTTTGCATTTATTAACTTTTTGCTTATTTAGATATTATTTTTTGTTTGTTTTGTTTATGAATTAAATGTTTGTTCTTATAATTAAAATTAGAAGAATTTAAATTTGCATATAATCAAATAATTTAGATTTATGTATAGTGGCAACCATAATTGTTTTTCAATCGATTCTATTAAATTAAAATTGAAGTCTAACAACAAAATTTCATTGAAAATGAGAAAAATACACAAATCAAATCAAGTCCATAAATCACATAAGAAGATGTGGTAAAAATTATAAAAAATTAATAAATAAACTAATCGTCTAATACAATAATATTTTCATTATATGTATTATTCCACACTCTCTGCTTTCTTCTTGGAATTTTTTTTTGTTTTGTTTTTCTCTCTCTTTCAAATAAAAGTGATTGGAAAATATGATGATAATTAAAATATTTGAACTAAATTTAGCAATAATTGATCATGGTGTATAATAATATATAATATAATATAATTTTCATAATAAAACAAATAATTAAACTAAAAATTATATTAATAATAATTGTAAAAAAAAAAAAAAAAAAAAATATAAAATATATTATATATATCGTCTGCTTAAATCCATAATTAAAAACAATTCAAGGATGTGTATGGGAAAGAATATTTTGTTTGACTGTTATCTCTTTTGTCATTTTATAGAATCATGTAAAGCTATGTATGTACACATTAGACGAAGCCAACGAATGTACGACAACGAACGTTTGTTTGCTGTCCATATAGCAACGAAAGAATGCCCCCTTTGTGTATATTTCGGGTTTGTGCCTAAGCAAATTCTAGCGTAGGCAAACAAATGCGTTTGCTCTCGTACATTCACGTTCGTTTGCCTAGTGTGTACATATACATATGCATAATAATTATTGCTTCTCTCTTGTTTGCTGTCATTGTATGTTGTCACATACCTATATATATATATGTATGTCTTATGCTTGTGTTGTATGAAGTTTTGATTTATACGTAAATACACTTATTCATTTTATCATCATCATCATAATAAAAATTCAATCTTAATTTACCATATTCACATACCAATATTCTATATATTACACAGATTATTATAATTATAAGAATTGAAATAATTGAAATTTTTCATCATTTGATTTTTTTTTTGTTTTCTTTCTTGTGCACTTTGCAAATAGTTACAAATGTATGATAATCCTATCTCTTTTCTTTTTACATTTCATTTCATTTCAAGTGAAATATCACTTTCTCTTTCTGTTTGCGTGTTGATTGATTCTGTTGATTATATATACAATATATACAAGACATACGATGATACTAATAATAATTATAAGTAATAATAATATATATATTTATGTATTCATTCATAAGTTTATTATTGTGTTGGTATGGAAAATATGGGAGAACTTATTTAATCTTTTAAAACTATACGTGTACTGCCTCCAGCGTTGCCAAGATTTCCACTACCACCACTTCCATTTTTATTACGTGATTTCTCATGATGCTGCTGCTGCTGCTGATGATGATGATGCTGTCCCTGCTGGTGTTGCTGTGCATATTTACTACGTGGTTCTAAACGATCGAATATTCCTCTTCGATGATGACTACTTTCCGTGGATGCTAAGTTCGGATTATTGCTGCTGCTACTACTATTATTGCGTTGACGGCTATGGCTATCATTAGTACGTCGTTGTGGCGTTTTCTCTTTCTCACGATTATTGTTATTGTTGTTGCTGCTGCTGCTACCGCTTGTATTGCGTGTTGTTGATGTGTTGTTGCCAGTGCCACTGCCACTACTATTATTATTTTTTAATACAACACGACGATTACTTGTTGATGTTGTTGTTGTTGTAAATGTTGACATTGTACGACCACCACCAACGCCACCGCTACCACTAGCACCGCTACGATGCTGTTTACTCGCTGTTGCTTTAAGTAATAATTCAGGTGTTGGTGTGCGTGATAATATTACTTCACGTCGTCCACGTGGCATTGTTGCTGCTGCTGTTGTTGGTGGTGGTGGCGATGGTGTTGGTGATGCTAGAAGACGATCTTCTTCATTATCTTCAAGCATAATTTCATCATAATCAAGATCAACTTCGTCGTCACTTGGTGTTTGTAAAAGTCGCTCATCGTGCATTAATGATGAAGATGATAATATTGTAGATGTTGTTGTCATTTTTGTTGTTATTGGAGGTGGTGTTGTTGATCCTCCTGATGATGATGATGCCGATGCCGATCCGGATGCTACCGCTGTCGATGACAACGGTGGTGGTGACGGAGTTGCAGCATTACGTGCAATATGTTGGTGGTGCTTCTCATAGCTCTTTTGTGTTTTAAAATTACCGCCAGAGCCACTGCCTCCACCACCGCTATTTAGATGTTCAGCAATGGTACGTTTAGCTTCTGGCATTATTTTAGCGCAAGTTAATTGTTTACGCGGTTGTTGAGAACGAGGCTGCTGTTGTTGCTGCTGCTGCTGCTGATGTGACTTTTGTTTTGACAATGTTCTTCCATTATTGGATCCTTGTTGCTGTTGTGCCACCATTTGTTGTTCACTTTTTTTCAGTGAGATAATTTTTCGCTCGGAAACGACTACTGTCCGCATTTTTTGATTATCATGCGACTGTTGATGGGATTTATGATGTGATTCTGGATCTGTTTGTTTCGGTGAGTTTTCAATCTCACCACGCTTATCCTATTAAATAGCACACAACATTATGTTCAATGTTTATTTTAATTAACATTCATAACATTTTTCATAGGAAATTGACTGTCTGTCTGTCTGTCATTTTGTAATATTATGACATATGTATTTATGTACTTACCACATCATAAAGTTTCTCTTCGACAGCACGCCGACGTTTGAGCTCTTTGTCGCGCACAATTTTTTCTCGCAAAGCTTTTTGCTTTTCAATTTCCAGACGGTACGCACGCGTTTCCTCATCCTCTTCGAGCTATTTATTAAAAGTAAAAGAAATTTGAATTAGCATAAAATAAGCCAAAGTAAATAAATTAAAAACGTGTCAAAAGAAGATTAACTTTGGCTATATCGAAGTTGTAATACTCTTTACGCATCTTGTATATCTTTTTTTTTAAGTTCATGTTTTGTATGGAAGGTACCCATATTCTAGTGCTCCGCAGGGTCTTGAAATTTATGTAGTTGGTGGATATGGGTCAGATACTTATAATGTCCAAGACTCATAGTTTTCATAGTACAAAAAAAAAAGAAAGAAAAAGTTTTTTAAAATGAGAACAAAAATTTGGATTTGGGTTTGTATGAGTCTCATCGCGCTGATCAAGAACATGAATTTGGATCTGGGTGTGTATAGGGTCTCCGATGACTCCTTTTGTGTGTTACAAACTTCATGACAAGAGAATGAGCGTAAAGAGTAACATTAGTCTTATCAATGTTACTTCACATATGCAATTTTTATTTTATCTTTTTATGGTATGTTAGTTTATTTTTATCATGAGACCAATCCCCCCAAACATTCTAATCTATCTAAACATACAATAAAATCGTAGACTGAAAGTGTTTGTGTCTACAATTCAGAGAATCTCAACCAGATCAAACCAATAAACTTTAAAAAACTGAAATTGATACCACATTCCATTCCACATTCATGATGAATGTTACCAATAAAAAACAAATATGTAGTTTAATATTCTACTGTCAAGCGGTTGAATTGACTTTTATTAAATTTTAATTTCAAAATACTTTATTGACTTCTAAGTGTACTCAACTTAAAAATTGTAGTAATAAGTAGTAACGATATACATATTCCATCTTATACTTTCAATATGTCGTTAAGAAAAAGATACATCTCCAGTAATACAGTCTACATTATTTATTTGAATTTATTCTTCTCAACTTTCTGTTTTATGAAGTTAATCGATTTGGCAATTGAAGCATTCATATGTATGATGGATCAAATATTGCATATACAGTGGCGGATCTATATAAAGGTTTTTTGGACAGCAACCCAGAGTCCTCATCCTCATCGAAGACAATGGACAATAATATTGTGAATTTAATTAAAATCAATAATTTTAAATATTCATATCACTACGTTGGCAACCCTAAGATCAATTAAAACGTGTGCGTGAGCCGCATCACCTCTATCACATGACAAGTCCCTCAACGATTTCTATTTCAATAATTTCTTTTAAGCGTATTATAATTCTTAAACAATTTGACAATTGTAATATGTAATTTCTTTTATGTGTATTATAATTCACAAACGATTTATATTTCAATATAGTATATCATAGCATATATTTTATCAACATGACATCAAGTTCTTTGTTTATTTTCCGGAAAAAAATCTTATGTCACAACATTTCTGCTAGAAAATATAAAAGTGGAAATATTGAAAATGTAAATTTTTTTTTTCCATAAATGTGATAAGCAAATAAAGAAATTTGCAACACAAAAATATAGAAATTTTGCCTTATAATTTGTATTATGTAATATAGACGAGCAACGGAATGGGAAGCAAGACTGAAAAATTAAGAATGTGCTATGCTAGTGAAACAGTTTGAATTATCCAGGATTACAATTTCCAACCGAAACATGGATCTTCGATCAACTTAAACAAAGGTACATACTTCTAGGAGCGAGCACAGGACAATAATTGAAAATAACAACACTTTTGATTTGTGGTGTTGCAGATTCTTAACTGGTACATTTAAGTGCAATTAGTGGGTCCGATGAATTTCATAAGCAAACAGAAGCATGTTACACCACTTGCAAAAAGAACGCCGATAAATCAACTCGACTATGTCATCCTTATGATATGAAACTCGAATATTATGATCGAATACCCTTTCCTTACTTAAAGCTTCAGACTTTCGTTTCAAGTAGACAATAATATGACAAATTCTCAGATGAAAACCATAAAGTATCAACAGCAATAGCATTAAAAAATGTTTCACAAAACAGTATCTTCCATAAAACCTAGTACTAATTTTAAAAATGGAATCTGTGCATCATCTATGATAGGTGATGGCCTGATCGTGGTTATAGTGGCAAAAAAAAATACGGATCAAATATGGAAATTCATCTCAAAGTTTTAATAATTAACACGTTCGCTACCCCAAGCGTCACATATGTGTGACACAGATATCTAATAATATAAATGCCTTGCATTTTTTAGGGGTCTGCATGAAAGGTTTTTTCTTATCATCGTGGACATATAGACCAGCGTCACACTGATTTGATATAGGTTGAAACAGCAGCTACTAGAAATTTTATAACTAGGAATATATTTCCAGTAAACAAAATAAATTATATCACGACATTTCTATTAAAATTAAACTTGGTCCACAGGGGAGAAATATCCGGAATCTGGCGAAACGAACATCACTGATGACAAAATTGTCACTTTTGTCAAAAACGGCTCATTGGTATGAACCATTTCAGCAGACATAGGAAATAGTATGTATCTGGGGCAACAAGTCAGATTAGCATTGTGTAAATTGAGTTTGAACGTTATTATTATTAATCGTTACAAAACACGTATTTTGACTAAAGAATTTTCTAAAAATATGGCATAAAATCATAGTTACATATATCATTGTATGTACTTTATAACTTAAGTTTTTTTTCAAACAATAACGCATCTGTTAATAAATCTTAAATGAAGATAATTTTTGGTAACATCTTTCTTTGTTTCATAAATATTTTAACTGAAGAGCTTAAATAGATTTAAATAAGTTAAAAATATTTCAATAAAATCAAAATGAACTGCATATAAACCAAGAACTTATGTGTAAATAAGCAGCAAATGAACGATGTTGTCTCCATTACAATTTTAGCAGAAGAACTTATATCTACTTACGAATGTCAAGTACAAATCTTTAGCATCAACAAAAGCACTTAGGTTTACTTAAGAAGCTCTTATACACAGAATTAGTTTTCGAAGATAATCTTAAGTACAAAATGATAAATATACACGGTTTCCTAATGGTATAGGTATTTTTAAAACTTATTGTCTCATATTTCTTACATATCGCACATATTTAACGAAAGTGTTACAACTCAAAATTTTCCAATTTTGATTTTTTGTTGTTTTGTCCCCCACTCCTGTAAAATTCTGGTATTTATTTCTATACGCTTTACCAAAAAAAAAAAAACAAAATACCAATGTTTTTCTTTCTTCTCATATACCTTCAATGTGAGCAAAAATAGTTTTTTACCTCTACTGAAAAAATTGAAAATTTTGAGTTGCAACACTTTAGTTAGACATGTGCGATATGTCTTCAATGCTATGCTAAGGCTACATCACTACACAGGGCAATGGAAATGCGCAGAGGTACATAAATATGATACCAAATCCAAATAAATATGAGCAATTTACGACATCATACCGTCTGATTGCTCTACTGGTATCCTTCTCTAAAGTATTTAAAAAAAAAAATTACTTTTAAGAAGAATGGTACCTGTACTGAACGAACTTAACGTCAGTTTGGGTTTAGAAGAGGACATGGGACTACTCAGCAATGTCAAATGTATTATGGTGCACCCATGAAGATGTTCAACAAGCATTTCATAGAGTCTGTCATCCAGGTGTGCTCTATAAGATTAAGAAATGACTTCCTACTATCTGCTTCTTAAATCTTACCACACCGATCGCCACTTCTATGATAAACAATCTGGCGGAAACCCGAAACTGTATGCAAATATTGCTGGAGTACTTCAAGGAAGTCTACTTGGCCTCATCCTATACACATTATATACTGCTGATATGCCAGTAGGATATAATGATGACGTTGCAACATATGCAGATGACATAGGGATAATTGCATTCAATGAAGACAGTGTGCAAATCAACTTTTTATGGAGGAAAATACAAAAATACCTCGGAGTGTATTAAAGCGAAACAAATGCAGTTAAAGACCAGTAAAAAAGATTAACTTTGGCTATGCCGAAGTTGTAATACTCTCCTAGTGGTCCGAGGGTCTTGAAATGTATAAGGTTGGTGGATATGGGTCAGGCACTTATAGTGTCCATATTTCAAGTCGATAGTACAAAAAACAAATAAAGTTTTTCTAAAAAGATGATGAATTTGGATTTCGGTTTGTCTGGGAGTTACCCCCTAGTGAAATGCATGGGAACCCTATATCATATTGAACCTGCACTGTAAGATATACACAATGTTTTAGAGGTTGCATCCACAGCCATGCCTCCTTCCTACAAATCTTTTAATATGTAATTAGTATATTGTCGCTGCGCCTTGCATATTCCATATTTGCATTTTTTTTTTAAGATTTTGAGAAACAATAAAAAATAATAATAATTTTACTCACGTTTTTTTGTTGTTGTTTTCCCAAAACCGTAAAAAATTCAATTTTTATCAAAATACCAATGTGATATGATTGATTATCACAACTCCCAAAACACATGACTGACAATCTTTCACCCACTACATAACAGAAAAATACTCATATTTCGTCGATTTCTGAATTATGAATGATTTATGACTATGTACATATTTACATTGCTTTGTCATTTCCTTTTAAAAAAAAAGATTACATAAATATATAGAGGTACAGGGTACCTGACTGACTATAGCATCCCTACAACTACTTATTCTTTCAAAGTTTTATGTCGTAGCGTAAAATTTAAGCTGGGAAATTAAGACTACTTGGGTGAATATGAAAAAACTTTAATGAAAATTCTACGATATTTTTCTCTCGATCACTGCCACGCATACGTCCCATGCTTGAATTACAACTGTATGAGCCGCTACCGCCGCTGTCAAGCCGTCTACCATTGCTTGGTGTGATGCTACGTCTCCGTTTCAATTGGTTTCCACCACTACCAGTAAGGTTACCTCCACCACCACCGGTGCCATTGCCGCCACGACTATCATCACGATCTCTTTCACGGCTGTTACGGTTTCCTCTGAAACGATTGGTCGCTCCACGATTGCCATAACGATCACGTTCACGACTGCCAGGTCGCATTGTACGCTCGCGTTCACGTTCTCTGTCCCTTTCACGCTCTCGTTCACGTTCACGGTCGCGCTCGCGTTCACGATCGTTACGCTTAATTGGTGAATAACTGCGTCCACGTGAACGACTGCGGCTTCGTCGATTCGTGACACTGCTTCCGCCGCTACCGCCACAGATGCCACCAATGTTACTACTGCCTAATGTTAAAGTGTGTGTTGGTGATCCAGCATGTTCCAATCTTCGTTTTTCAATAGACTGACGATTTTTATTGATGAACTCTTCTTGTTGACGCAATAATTCTGCTTCACTTGTGATCGCTGGCACGAATTGTGTCTCTTTAATGAACTTGTTTGTGGCTGCTTCGACGCCACCTTTAAAGTTTGGATTGATTAGAACTTTACTGACGCGTGGCAAAGCACCAGCTGCTGCAGCAGCTGCCAATTGTTGTTGTGCTGCGGCTTGAGAAGATGCTAACGATGTCCCACCGACAACCACACCCATCGTTTGTGGATTACTAATACTTGGTTGCTGTGTCTGTGGTTGTTGGCCAAGCATTTGTGGTGGCATTTGCGGTTGTTGTTGACCCATTTGTGGACGCATATTCATCCCATTTGGATAATTGGGATTTTGCATCAGATGTGGTGGCAAGGGTTGTAATGGCGGCCGTTGCATACGCATTCCTGAAACATGTGGTGTTATATTACCAGGGTTACCATCAACGGGTCGCCACATGGCACCACCACCACTACCGCCAGGAGAAATTCCCCGATGTTGTTGTTGATGATGAGATGCAGGCATTGGTCCACCATAACTTGGATTCGGTCCATATGGATTTATATTGGCATCATAGGGGCCATGATGTTGGGGTGGCATACCAATATATGGATTTCTAAATGGATTACCGACCATTGGGCCGGGTACGTTGCCATTACGAAAACCGCCATTACCACCATGATAGTGTGGTGGTGGCGGGCGTAGCATTCCACGTGGTAACGGTACATTATTGCCGTCAATGTGACCGCCATGTGGCATCATTTGTGGGGCATTTGGATTTGTCGATGAATTTGTGTTAGCCGGCGTTGGTTGCACTATTTGGGGGCCAAGATGATGTTGATGTGGGCCAGGTGGTGCTTGAAGCGGTGGTGCACTTGGTTGAGGATACATCGTCTGTTGCTGTTGCTGCTGTTGTTGTGGTGGTGTTTGTGTTTGAGGGAATTGACCTGGAATAAGGTTAGGCAATGACGATGTATTCGTGTGTGTTTGTGCTGATGATATCATCAAAGACGTTTGTGTTTGTGGTGGTGGCGGTTGTTGTTGTTGTGTAATGCCACCACCAAGATTTATAGGAGTGGATAGAGGTAAAGGAAGTGGAAGAGGAAGCGATAAGGATGAAGTGGGTGCTAATAATGATAAATGATGATTACCCGGTATTGGAAATCTCTGCATAGACATATGCTGTTGTGGATTTAGATATGGTGATATCGGACTACGTAGAATATGGGGACGCATTGGATTAATGACGCCATTACCACCAACATTATTACCACCAGGTATAACCGCTCCGGCTCCTCGTTTCCAACGTCCACGATGTTTGTCTTTAAATCAAAACAAAACGTATTGTAATATGAATTATCTTTCTTTATCTCTTTCGATCGTCCAAACCACAAAATCACAATCTTAATTTACCTGATATTTGTTTCTTCACATGCGGCGGAATACCATTGATGCTGTTAGCACCCGATTGATCATCAATATCTCGTTCACTTGTTGTTTTAATATTTGTCCTCTCTTCACGTTCATCATCATAATCCTCACGCGGATCAGTGGACTCCAATAAACCTGTGCCATGGACTTCTATATTTAAACTATCATGTGAGCCTACCACTAATGATGAAGGTATATCATTCAATGTTACAGTAGAACCACTTTTACACTTCAACGATACAGCATGTTCATCTGTCTCTGTCTCACGATCAACAATAGTGTTCTCGTGACATTGATTTACTGTAATTGGCGTAGTGACGTCTGTGCTCTTAATATGCACATTTTCCTCAACATCACTTTTTGTTGTATCAATAACTGATGAGCATGTCGCTTTTGGGATATCCAATGAAGGGGTGGTCGCATCCGTGACACTTTTACTTCTTGTTGTTGTTGAGGTAGTAGCTACTTCCTCAATATCTCCATATATTGGAGTTGTTGCAGTTGTTGTTGCTGCTGCTTCTACAACAGTATTGTTAGTTTCTGGAAAATCATTTAAATCAGTTGACAATTTTGATGCTTCTGCTGTTGTCGGTGCTGTATATATATCTTCAAAATTAGATAATATCGATTCACCAATGGAATCTTGTGTTTCTTTTTCAATATTAGCATTAGCATGACCACCAACACCACTTTTTTTTCTTAGTTGCTCTTCATCTCGCTCATGTTTCTTTTTCAATTGTTCCTGTGCCCATACTTCAGCTTCAGCTTTGATTTGTTCCTTTACTTCATTTGTAACATCTGCCTCCAATTCTGTATGTGAAGAATAAATACATAAATATATTGTAAATAGTAAATTTTATTATTTTATCCAGTCACTTTACTGCAATTTACAAAACTCTTACCTTCATCAGAAAGCAATAATGCATCCTCATCGGCTTCAAACAGTGCCTGATCATCGATGTCATCATCACCTAGTTCATACTGAAACAGATCGTCGCTAAAAACAATAGGAAGTCAAGTCAGACAATTTCATTAATTTACAATAAAAACAAGCAAAAAGAAGATTATCTTTGGCTATGCCGAAGTTGTAATACTCTTCGCACACTTTCTATATCTTTTGGTTTATGGTTCTAAGTTCATGTTTTGCATGGAAGGTACCCCTTCCGGTAGTCCGAGGGTCTTGAATTTTACATTGTTGATGTATACTGTGTTAGTGTTAACATTTTAAGTCAATAGTACAAAAATCAAAATAAAAGTTGATAAATTTGAAACTGAGTTTCTATAAGAGGTACTTTTCCTAGAGGTCGGAGAGTCTTTATACAGTTGGTGGATATGGGTCAGACACTTATAGTGCCCAATTTTCAGATTCATAGTACTAAAAACAAAAAAAGTTTAATAAGAAGATGGATCATCCGAAAACAAAGCATCATGCAAAATTTCAGCTCTCTAGCTCAAAAACTGAGGGACCTGTTTGCAAACATCTTGTCGCGCTGATCAAGAATATATACGTATAATTTATGGGGTCTTCGATGTCTCCTTCTGTATGTTACAAACATCATGACAATGTTATAATAAATACTATTCACTGCGAGGGTCTGACTGACTGAGTAGGTGATGTAAGGAGCCTGAGAGCGGTGCCGGTGGCAGCATATATATCCTATATTTGCATCACTAGGATGAGCTCTGATTAGTTTGATTTATCAATTTGTTTTGATTATAACCCAAAAAAATTAATCATTTAAAGATGGCGTGTCCGTTTGATGTTTCCACATTTGAAAAAACAATGTTTAATGTGTTCTGTTATTTTTTTTTCTGAAGCTGAAAAACTATCTAAATTGAAATTTTGGGTTAGGCAGATAAGAAAGATAATTCAGATCACAAGCATCAAAAAGCAAATTATCATTTTAATCATCCATCATTTAGGGTGCGTTCCCGACGTGTCATCTTTGAGATTATTTAGAAAATCAGCGTACTAAGTCTAAATAGTTTCCTAGCGTATGGTTCTGGAAAAAGCGAAAGAATTTGAAAACGATTTGGTTGATGATGATTATGAGACACAGTCATCCTGGCTCTGATCTTAGTAAGCAGTAGTGTTTCCAGTAAATTTGAAAGCAATAATAATTATTACTAAATATTAGAATTCATAGACAAAAAGGTATTTGCCATTGGAGAAAAAAAAAAAAAACCCCGATACTATTAAAAATTTAATATTCCACTGCAAAACTTTGCGAATAAAAAAAAAAAAAGCATGATTGATGACTTTGATATGAGTATGAAATGAAATATTGTCAAGCATTGATTGAAAACTAGGAAAAACCAATAGAAATGTTATATTGTTTGTATGGACAATGCCGCATGCTAAAAATCTCACATAAAACTTTCTATTTTTTTGTCTTCCAAATATGTACTACTGCTCTTCTACAACCATTTAAGATACATAATTACATAATCGCTTCATTTAAAAGGGAGTATTGACAAATTACACTCATAAGGAAGCAGCCTAGTGCAATAGAAATGAGACAAAAAAAAAAAAAACTATTGAACAGAGTTTTTACAAGATTTTCATATTTTAACGAACTTGGAGTTTAGAGCAAAAGTGAAAAGAATTTCAAATTGTTTTCAAAAAGACTACGTAAGAGAAAGTGTAAGTTTTATTTGTGTTCTAGATGGTGATTTGTCCAAAGTGATGTGTTGCCTTCTGTAATAGAATCTGAAAAGGAGGTAGTGTTATGTATTAATTAATGTCAACAATTGAAATGAGTATGTCCAATGCGATGGCAAAGTCCCATGCTATGAAGACTTGGGTGATGATTGAACTTGTGAATTGAATGATGCAGAGAACTATCATAGCGATCAATAGTGCAAGAGATCGTCATCGATAAAAAGAAACATTTTGTGTTCTTCGTATGATTTACAAAAATCCCGACT
Organism: Amiota mariae; assembly: GCA_035041805.1. Classification (NCBI taxonomy): domain Eukaryota; kingdom Metazoa; phylum Arthropoda; class Insecta; order Diptera; family Drosophilidae; genus Amiota; species Amiota mariae. The sequence goes on along the minus strand of JAWNKV010001017.1, from coordinate 4,086 downwards.
TATGAAGACTTTGAGTTATAGAATTATTTATAAAACTAAGGAATTTTGTGAACAAATATTAAATAATAAATATTTTTACTATTATTTATTTATTATTATTATTGATTTAATTTATTATTATGCAGTATCACTAAGAAATCCGCCACATCTCTATTGGAAATATGCTCAATAGATTCTTCCTTCGAACCGTCGTACTTATCTTCCATGACACTTCGAGTTAGATTTACTAGCTCTCAGCAATGATATGAAAGAAAACCTGCTGTGCATATCTTAATGTCCACATATCGATATATGTACCAAAATCCTCAAGAGTAGCAGTTGAACTAATATTAAGGTTCAATAATATCCATGTATCATAATCAGCTTCCATCAAATATCGATCTTTATCAATTTTTGTCAAGAAAAATAAAGGTATGTCATCATCCAATATAGAATATGACCCAATCCAGCTTTTTTGAAGTAATTTGTTTTGTTAGTCTCCAAACGTTTAAATGCTCCATTTAAGATTCTGCTACGATAAGGACATCGGCTTAGTTCAAGTTATGGAAGTTTGACTGTATTTACTTTATTTTAAGTTCAATATTTTCTTTACTTTAATTTTTACTCTTAGTTTAGCTGCACGAAATATTGAGCTGACAATTGGTTGCTGTTAATCAATCGAATTCGACATTAACCAGAAAAGTACTGTTTGTATTGTCACTCGAATTCATATATTTTTTATGCCAAATAAGTACCCCCAATTTTTTTTTTCTTTATAAAAGACATAGTAAAGTTAGTCCTTACATTGATTGATTTCTCCCTTTGTAACAAAGAATATGTCCATATATCATTTATGAGGTCACTGTTCGACTTCTTGTGTGTTGACCGACTACTGTATAGCAAACATGAAACCTCAGACTTATAAAACTTTCATCAATACAAACAAGTGCAAAGTGTGTTGGCACATATGTATGTACATATAGACAGACATCAAATTTATATTGATTTCTTTGGATTGGAATTCTTATTCATAATTTATCATGCAAAAATGAAAAAGTTGCAAGTGGCATTAATTGTTGATTCTACAATAATTGTTTTTGATTATTCTTATCATTTCCATAGTTCTGTCTTTTATTGGTAGAGTAACAGCAAGCAGGTATTACATATTATAAATGTAAATTTTGTCAAGAATTTTAATATTTCGTGATGACAGAAATAATTTTGGTGGAACTACATAATCATCGATCTCATAATGAGAATGAGGAAAAAAGACTGTAAATGAAAATAACAAACAATACATGCAGCATATGTGTCCATTATAGAAGATTCCTTTGTCAACGAGAGCCTCCCACACATTAAGTAAGTTGCTTCAATTTCAATTAAGTTCGTCAATCCTTTTTGTATTTGAAGAAATGGCCGCCGCCTCAGGATTCTCTTTTTCGGATTTTTCTTCATAACACTTACTGCTCTGCTTGTGTTTGCCAGAGGGAAGTACATACATACATCACGGAGGAGGAAATGAGTGCTTGAGTAATTTGCATTTTACAAGTCTTGCAATCTAAAGTTTAACGATTTATTAAATATCCATCATAACGAATTCAATGAGAATTTTGTGCTGGGTACCTTCTTTATGTTGGATTCGAGGTCCAAATCCCAAACCGATTGATTGATAGCATTGGTAGAGCCAATCGACAACGCATCTTAATAAACTTGTCTTGTATTTGACAAGGTAAACAATTTGAACTACTGCTAAATATACATATATATTGATGAATTAGTAAAACAAAACAAAACAAACAAAAACAAAAAAAAAAAATAAGAAAATAAATAAATAAACGTATATATAGTATGATGTATGGGGATTTGTTAAATTTGGATTTGAATAGAATAGAATAGATCAGAATAAAACAAACATTTTGCGTCAAGGTTTTGCCAATAAACGTAAAAGTGTCCCCACAGAATTTTTTTGTAAATTAATATAAGTACATAATGTAAGTATATTTTAAAGTCATATTGCTTATTTTTTATTTTTATTTTTCCTAAGACTTCTTAAGAAAGCAGTTCAATGTTTAATGAAACGTTTATGTAGTAGATGAATGAATGATTACATCAAGTGATTCAATTTATAAAATTATGAATGAAAATGGGTTAAAGCAATCTATCTTATTGTTGGAAAAGAAATAATAAAATAAAAAATTCTTAAATTGTTAAAGCGAACTTTGATGAACTTTATGAATGCATGGTTGTATGTTGTACATAAAATTGCAGTACAAAATGCATTTCTCTGCACAATGCTTTACTTTAACCTATAATAATAATAACCATGTATGTATGTAGTATAGTACATAGTTGAATGGAAAAAAGGAAACATCTTTATTTTATGACGCATAATGACCATCTTCGCTGCCACCGACCTTCATCAAAGTGAAGTGGAGTAAACTAACTAACAAAATCATTAACTATACTATACTGAAAACATAAACACCACCGATTACCTCGCTTGATTTTCTAAATTTCAAATGTGTTTATTATTTAATGAACAATTTCACGAGCACCACACCACACCGCCAATGGTGAAATTCTATTTTTTCCGATATTTTTCTCTTCTCATTTAATTTTTTTGCAATTTGCACTTTGCAATTTGCCCGGTGGGTAGCACAACACCATACCACACCACCGTCATACACACTTCATTCAATCAATTCACTTACTTGAGGAGGTCCGACATTTCAGCAATGCTTTTCCAATATATACCAAATTTTCTCAGCCTTTCGTGTCTCCTTTTTATTATAGCAACAGCAGCAGCTGGCAACAATGATGACTACGACGATAATATTCAATAAAAAAAAAATATATATATACTATATATATATATATATATATATATGTATCTATATATGATGCAAGGGGTGTAAGTTAGGAATACCGACGACGACGACGACTACAGTGTGCTAGATACATGCTTAGCAATATTTATTAAACCACGCGTTTTATTTAATCACTGTTTATCACTTTAGACACTCGATTTTGATTTACATTTGTAAGCAATAAAAAAAAAAATTTACAATTTTACTGATTACTGAGTTACGAGAAATTTATTGTTTTCTCTGCTCTTTCATATTTTTTCAGTTTTCTTTTCGAGCATACAACGCTGTCTACCACACACAACTTGTGCCACAGAGTTGACACATCATATTAGTGCTGAAAATGGAAATTGAGAGAGTAAAACGGAATCTTGAGAGTAAAACAGAACTGCTAGTTCGGTGGTTGTTGGTATTCTTGGTACGGAAGAGCGCTGTTGTTGGTGAACTATGCGAACTAGTTCATTGTCAAGATTTTTACACGCAGTTTAATACTCTTTCAAGTTTTTTGCGTTTATTATTAAAGTATTGTGATATTTTTATGTAATATTATACTTGAAATAATCGGGTACTCACGAAAATGCACAAAACAGCTGTTCTCGTATACAGAATTGAATGTAAACAAACAAAATAAAAACAAAAAACTGAAAATACCGAAAAGAAGTGAAAAAAACATAATTTATTCGCTTACGTTTTATGCTTTGTACTGTTATTTTCTATAAATCAATTATTGTTAAAATCTTAAAAGAATTACTTTTTAACTTAACTTTGCCATTGTTTTTTCACTTTTTCCATATGTTTTCGCGAGTTGCTAATTACAAATAAATGCATAGTGGCAACGCTCGCATTTATGATGTTTGTGAGTATCAATAACCTCAACAATTTATGAGAACGCATATATTTTATTTTGTATGGAGTAACTGCCAGTTACAAGTTAAACATAAACTAATTTTAGTTTTTTATAGATTCCATCATTTTATAGTAGTGTAGTTATTTTGCTATTCGGGTTGGAGACGAAACCAAAAAAACATATACCATTAAAATCGGTCCAGCCGTTCTTGAGTTATAAATGATGTAACATACACGACTTTGTTTTATATACTTATATAGATAAAAGAAGAAGAAGATATATACATATGTATTATAAATACTTATATATGATGAGATGTATTTATTCAGTTATCTCTACTCAAAAGTTTTTTTTAAAGAACTAGCGAACTAGTTCTTCATAGAACTGCGAACTAAT